>PVKU01007317.1:0-83174 GCA_004027475.1 Anoura caudifer
TCAAATTAGGGAAGTTTTCCATCATTACTTTTTCAAATAGGTTTTCTATTCCTTGCTTTTCTTCTTCTCCCTCTGGTATCCCTATTATATGGATATTATTACGTTTCATACTGTCTTGCATTTCTCTTAATCCTTCTTCATTCTTTCTAAGCCTCTTTTCCTTTTCTTGCTCCTTCTGGCTGATTTTTTCTACTTTGTCTTCCAACTCGCTGATCCAATCTTCTGCTTCATTGAATTCTGCTTTTCATTCCTTCCACTGTGTTCTTCAGTTCAGAAATTGTATTTTTCATTTTCTCTTGGCCCTTGTTGATAGTTTCTATTTCCTTTTTCATGTTGATATAGTTTGCAGTGAGTTCCTGTAGTTTCTGGTAGCTCATTGAGAGCTCTTGGAGCTTCCTGACCACCATTGCTTTGAACTCAAAATCTGGTAGTTCAGTTGCCTCCATTTCATTTAGCATTCTTTCTGGGGCTTCCTCCTTTTCTTTCGTTTGGGGATTGTTTCTTTGTCTTCCCATTGTTTGTGACGTTCTTCTTGTTAGGCTCAGTTTCTTAAATTGATTTATTCTGGTTCCCTGGGTTTATGGTGTGAACTTCTGTGGTAGAATGCCTGTGAAATTCAGTGGTGCTGTCTCCTTCAGGTAACCTGGTATTCACGGCTTCCAGTGTCTCAGCTGTTGAAATGCCCCCTCTTTGGGACCAACTCTGGTCTTTCCACAGTTCAGGGATTTTTTGTTTTGTTTTGTTTTTGTCTCACTCCTATGTGTTTAAAAAGAGAAAAGAGGAGGAAAGGAAAAAAAGAAAAGAAGGAAAAGGAAATAAAAAAATGAAAAGAGAATAAAGAAAAGCAGAATGAAAAAGAAAAGAAGAAAAAAAGAGAAAAGAAGAGATACGCTTGGAAAGAAAGGAAGAAGGAATAAAACAAGAAAGAAGTAATAAGAAGCAAAAAGGAGTTGAGGGGTAAAAACGATCAAAATAATGAAAAATTAATAATAAAAAAGAGAAAAAGAAAAAAAACCCACACACAAAAAAATTAAAAAACTGAAAAACACCAAAACCACCAACTCTTGCTGTTATCAGTCTTGCCAACCTGGTTTTTCTGACCTTGATGACTGCAGTGGCCGAGGGGTGACCATATTGTTTTTCTCCTTGTTCAGCACTCAGTTTTCTTTGCCTTGCTGTCCTCAGAGCTAGCTCAGGCCTCTCCGCACAGGGCTTCAAGTGTGTCTTCTGCGGCGGCAGGCGCCTACTGTGGTCGCGTGTGTGCAAGTGCTGATGATCTTTCAGCCTTCCATGCACAGGTGCCAGCTGTCCTGCGAGCACGAATCGACCCCCACCCATGCAGGTTGCACACCAGTGTCTAAGATCTCCCAGCAGCTCACTCAGGTCTCCTACGGCGTAATGGCACCGAGAGACCGTATCACTGCTCCCTGCTGGCACGAGTGCACATGCGGGGGCTGAGAGACCATAGCGGCGCCCAGCGACTGCACCACAGGTCTCTCAGTGGCATGCTGGTGCGAATGGATCCCTAGGCAGCTCTTCAGAATGGTGCGTGGGCATAGACAGAAGTGCGAGCTCCAACACTCAGTCCTCCCAGGGCTATGAGATCTTAACTCCTCTCTGTGAGATTTCAAGCAACCAGGTTTATCCTGGTGCTGCTGAGATCTTGTTTGCCTGATCAGGGAGCAGTTGACCCAGCTCCCTCCCTAGAGGCTACGGCCAGCACTGGCCTGGGATCTCAGCCCCCGCCCTGGTCTCCGCACTGCTGAAGAACTCTCCTTACCATCTGGTTTTTCAATGTCCACTGCAATTTTTGATCTCCTGTTTTCAAATATGCTGTGTTTCTGGTGTCTGTCTGTTGTTCTCCATTGTAAATTGGCCTGGTTTTTCACCTGTGTGAAGTGATAAGAGGGATGTTCATCCTCTTACTGCGCCACCATCTTCTCTCCTCCCTGGTTGGGTTTTCGTTTTTTTGGTTCTATATTTTTGTTGTCCTTAATCTTGGTTGGGAGAGGAGGCACAGCTTGTCCAGCTACGCCTCCATCTTGGCCGGAAGTTCCATGTTTAGGCTCTTTACTCTGCGGTACAAGAGTTTGCAGTGGTGCTCAGGCTCCTGTCATACCTTCTGTCTTTATCCTCTGCCCTGTGCTCCTGCCCCAGCCTCTGGGAGACACTTTGAGCTCAGGCTGTGCTGGACTCTTTTAGGTTCCCTAAGCAAGTCAGGAGCTCCCCAACTGTGTCTTGCCTCCCATATCTCCACTTTGGGGTTCCCCCGGATGTTAACATTTCTGTATGTGTTTCCCACCCACCACCCAGCAGTAGTCACTGTCTATCTGTGTTTCCGTAACACCCATACTTGCTTTTGTTACATGAGTTTTGTTCTTTATATGATTACTGTTACTTTGCACATCTATCCTTGTTATAAAATTTAAGATGTTTTAGGGCAAGGAACCGTCTTGTTTATTTTCCTGTCATGTTACTTTTTTCTCTTTGTTATTTATTTCCTTTTGCTTTCTGTAGGTTTAATTTGCTTCATTTTTCTCCCCTTAACATTTTGAGACAGATGATTATTTTCAATCCATCTAACATATTGTTCATCTAACATATACTTTAAGTCTATATAAGCTTCTTTCAAAATGCAGCTTTTACCTGCATTCCTCAAATTTTGATGTGTAGTGTTTTCATTATCATTCCGTTCAAAATGTTTCCTAACTTACTTTTTTTTGAAGCAAGGTATAATATATTGCTTAATTTCTAAACATGAGGATTCTCCTAATGAACTTTTGTTATTGACTTCCAGCTGAATTCCACTGTGTGTGGAGAATCTACTCTGTGATTTCAGTCTTTTTATTTTTTTATTGTGATAAAATACACATAAAATAAGATTTACATTTTTTCCAGGCATGAGGTACATTTAGATAACTCCATTATCTTCCATCTCCAGGACATTTTTTCTTCCAAACTGGGCCAGAGCAGGTCTACAGTTGTCCCGATGGAAAATAGTACAGTAATAAATAATAACACAAGAATAAACTCTCTGCTTGCAGACTCACAACTGTAAATCCACTTTTGCCTACCCTTAGTTTTCATTCCCCCCCTCCCAGCCCTTGGCACCCACCATTCTACTTTCTTTCTCTGTGAATTTGACTACTCTAGTTCCTCACGTAAGGGCAATCTTACAGTATTTTGTCTTTTTGCTCATTCTACTTAGCATAATGTTCTCAAGATTCATCCATGTTGTTGCATGTGTCAGAATTTCCTTCCTGTTTAAGGTTGAGTTATATTTCATTGTATGTTTACACTACATCAAAAAGAATAATATACTTAGAAATTAACTTACCCAAGGAAGTGAAAGATTTGTACAATGAAAACTACAAAACAGTGCTGAAAGAAATGAAAGAAGACATAAATGGAAAGACATTCCATGTTCATGAATTGAAAGAGTAATGTTCAAATGTCAGTAATACCCAAAGCAATCTACAGATTCCGTGTAATCCCTGTTCAAATCCCGCTGATGGTCTTTGTGGACTCTCTTTTAATCCAGAACACCTAGTCCATTTTAGTTTCACTTAATTATTAATATATTAGTTTTATATTTACCATCTTACTATTTGCTTTCTATTTGACTTTCCTGTGCTGTTCTTTTTTCCCTTGGATTGTTTTTCTTATTTTTGTCTGTTAATTTGGTAGTTATATATTTTTGTCATTTAATGGCTACACCAGAGGTGAAAACATGCAGAAGTCTAATGACAATCAGTAGCTCACCCCTTCCTGGACTCATGCAAAGACTTTACGACACTTGGACTCCGATTCCACTTACCCACTTCCTAACTCATGTGTTGGGTATTTTAGTTTATGTGTATTTTAAACCCAAAGAGCTGATGTTATTACTTTATAGTATCAGTATTGATTTAGATTTCCCATATATTTACCTTTTTGTTGTCCTTCATTACCCTCTGTATCCTCAGGCTTCCATCTGGGTTAATCTTCTTTTTCCTTGAAGATTAACCCTATCTTTTTTTCCCCTGAAATTGCCTTTATGTTGCCTTCATTTAAAAAAAAATGAAAATTTTGGTTACATAGATATAAAACTTAAAATTTGTCATTTTAGCCATTTTTAAATACAGATAGTTTTAGAGTAGTTTTAGAGTCACAGCAAAACTGAATGGAAGATGCAGTAATTTCTTACATAGTCCTGTCCCCACACATGCATAGCCTCCCCCATGATCATGTCGGGTTGCCTTTTTGTTGTCGAAGCAACCATTCTGTATGTTGTCTTTTCACACTCTTGATATCGTCCTTTTATGTGCAAAACTGTTTAATTTTTACAAAGTCCAGAGAGAAAGAAACATCCATTTGTTTTCTACTTCTTTATGCATTTCATGGTTGCTTCCTGTTTGTGCCCTGACTGGAGACTGAACGTGCAACCTTGGTGTATCAGGATGATGCTCTGACCAACTGAGCTATCTGGCCAAGGTTTTAAAGTGATTTTTTAAAAATAGTTTAACTTTTCTAGTTGTTCTCAGCAGGAGGGTTAATCCTGAAGTGAAACCCTCTGTCTTATTTTTGCACCAGCACAGTACTCTGTACACAGTGGGTACTTAATAAATAGGTGGAGGGGAGGAGAGAATGTAGAGAAAATGCTCTGAAGACTAAGGTTGTTTGCAGACACAAGGTGTCAGTTACAGAGAGCACAGAACATGGGCTGAGACTTGGCTTCTGGAGTTAGAGTGACCTGGGAATGACTTTCGTTCAGTGTGTTATTTTACCTAGGTTGAACAAGGATACTATTTACTTATAGAATTTTATTTTATGTAAAGCAGGTTACTAGATTAGAACTCAAAAAGCATGTATTGGGAAAGTTGAGGGACTGGGTGAAAGAGGTGAAGGGATTAAGAAGTCCACGTTGGTTGTTACAAAATAGTCATGGGGATGTGAACTGTAGCGTAGGGAATGCAGTTAATAACACTGTAATAATTTTGTATGGTGCCAGTTGGCTACTGGAAATATCGGGGGGAAACACTTTGTAAAGCTTATGATTGTATGACCACTATGCTGTACACCTGAAGCTAATATAAAATAATAATTGAAAGTGAACTGCAATTGTAAAATAAATTGTGTTCATTTGTCTGGGAGCTGCTAAAAAGAGGACAATAACAATACCTCCTTTACATAGATGAATTGTCTGTTGTAAGCATGACTTGTGATAATGTAAAGAAAAGTCCATGGCTTTTAGTAAGTGCTCAGTAAATTTTAGCCATTGTTGTTTTCTGCAGCTGTGATTTTTGTTGACTTTTTGAACCAAACATGCTATTGTGTTTGCTGATTGAAGTCCTTCCCCAAAGATGGTTCTTCTTCCCAGTGGTGTCTGTGACATCATGTCCTTCGCAGGCTGTATTTGCTTGCAGGAGAAGGGAGTGTTTCGTCTGTCACCACCTGTCGCTCATTTGGTTTTTCTTGTCCTGCTAGGACTCTGGTTAGGAGTAGAATGGGACAATCCTGAGAGGGGCAAGCACGATGGAAGCCACGAAGGGACTGTGTATTTTAAATGCAGGTAATTTTTCATTATGCATTGGTGTGGTTATTTAGGATAGCATTTAATATTTGGATAAAAGGGGATGGAGAAGAAATGTTTGGCTCTTGGGTTAGTTTCTATAATGCACAATTTGGTTTATTCTACAAAGAAATTCTATTTGTAGAGTTTTTTCATTTTTTTCTTTTGTAAAGGTTTTATTTATTATTATAGAGAGGGGAAGGCAGGGAGAAAGAGGAGAGAAACATCAGTGTAAGAGAGAAAAATCAATTGGTTGCCTCTCGTATACACCCTAAGTGGGGACTGAACCTGCAACCCAGGCATGTGTTCTCACCAGGAATCAAACCGGTGATCTTTCACTTTGCAGCATGATGCCCAACCAGCTGAGCCACACCAGTTAGACTTGCAGAATTCCTTTCCATGATTTTAAAAGTGACTTACAAGTGGGGTTGCTTTCTCTGTCCTTTTTTTGTTTTTAAAAAAGTGGATGAATTAGCCATGGCCAGGTAGCTCATTTGGTTACAGCATTGTCCCGATACACCAAGGTTGTGGGTTTGATCCCTGGTCAGGGCACATACAAGAATCAACCAATGAGCCCTGGCTGGTGTGGCTCAGTGGATTGAATGCTGGCCTGCAAACCAAAGACTGGCCGGTTTGATTCCCAGTCAGGGCACATGCCTGGGTTGCAGGCCAGACCCCAGTAGGGGATGCACAAGAGGCAAGCACACATTGATGTTTCTCTCCCTCTCTTCTCCCTCCCTTCCCCTCTCTAAAAATATATAAATAAAATCTTTAAAAAAAATAAAAATTTTTTGCAAAGTAGAAATAATCCACATGTCCAACAACTAATAAACAGACTAAAGAAATGTGGTATATCAATAAAATGGACTATTGCCCTGGCTGATGTGGCTCAGTGGATTGAATGCCGGCCTGTGAGCCAAAGGATCACTGCTTTGATTCCCAGTCAGGGCACATGCCTGGGTTGAGGGCCAGGTTCCCAGTAGGCAGTGTGCTAGAGGCAACCACCCATTGATGTTTCTCTCCCTGTTTCTCCTTCCTTTCCCCTCTCTGTTAAAAAAAAAAAAAAGTGGATGAATATAAATATTTCTCATTGATTCATTAACAATTTATAATCCATTAAGTGAATAACAGAAAAGAGACCTAGCATAGATAACCAGTAAGAAGCACTGATTAAAGAAAATACAGAACCTCCAAAGAGTAGACTGCGAGGCCACTATTAGAAAAGCTTTCTCTAGTTGTTGGAAGTCACACCTTCTTTTGCATATCTATGAACATTTGTAACTGCTTGACTTAGAGAAACTTCCTGAAAGCTTGGAAAGGATAGTGGGGAATTTCAGGCAGAGTTTATCTTTTAAATTTTTGTCTTCCTTAGGTTTCAGTTACTCAAAAGGATTTCTGGATATTAAACTTATTTTTCTTCAAATGTGGTTCACTGAACACAATCACGGCCTGGAAATCAGGAGGCCCCTCACTCTCCTTTGACAATCTTTATGACCCTAAACAAGACTCAACTTACTAGCCTCTAAAATGAAGGTCAAAGTTAGATAATATTGATAGCAAAATGTGTTTCCTGGCCCCCCCATTCTGTAACTTTGGAAAGTAAGGGTAGGAAGAATCACCATGTTCCTACAGGCCAGCTGTGAGGCGGGCATGGCATGGGGCCAGCTCGGGCTCCACCCAGGGTTCCTGGCAGGTGTGGACACAGAAGTTTCTAGCCTGGCCTGTTGATCCCTTACTCCCCTTCCGGGAAAGGCCTTTTCCTGTGGAGCCTCTGCAGCACACTTCCCTCTTCCAAAATCTTGCCCAGCTCACCCAGGATTAATGGTCCCTGGATATGGTGTGTTAGCAGCCTTGCTTTCTCTGAGTAGAAGACTTAAGATTTGGTTCTGTGCTGGCTGATCTAAGATTTGTCCCAAGGTGCTGGTAGGTGGCTCAGGTCTCTCGGGTCTGGGGTATCGACTTGGTGTTCATATTCCCCCCTTGGAGAAAGCATTTCCTTCATTCTGTCTTCCAGTGTAGTCAGGCCTGAGCATGTACATATCAAAATACATCTTATTATTACTTCTGTTTCATTACAACAGGCATTTTGTTGACTTTGAAGTCCAGGGTGGGTAGGTGATATGATCTGTGGATTCCATAGCAGTGTATTTGGGGGGCACTATAAATAAAAGGGAGCATTGGCCTGGTGGGGCAAAGACCCCTGGTCTAATCGAAAGGCTTTCCTTGTCCTTCGTGGTTGGTGACACGCATGTTGGTATCGATTGGAGCGTGACTTCAACTAGGGGGATCACACCGCTTGTCAGAGAATCTCTGAGTCAGACCAAATGGATTCACACCATGTGCGTGTTTTATTAAGCTAGCTCAGATCTCTTACTAATACATCATTTACACTTCTTCCCTTTTAAGAAGTCTTTATGTCACAGGTGGGCACAGGTAATCAGGTTCTTGGTGATCAGGACCAAGAATTGAACCAAACACCCAGAGTTTATAGCAGAGAACATGGGAGCAGGCCAACTCCAAGCAGAGATTGACTTCATGGGCTGGAAGGACTCGATTCTTATAGGGCGGATCCTTCCTGGCTAGTTTTGGCGGGCTTTTACTGCTCATTTACAAGTAGTTGTATTACTTTACAGCTACTGCACATGTGGTCTCCCATGATTTTCCCTGATTGGCCACCAGGGAAGGGGGGCCCACAATGTTACCGAATGAATCCCCCCTTCTCCTGGGGTCCCCCTATACTAGGTTCGCTTGCCCATTGCCAGAGAGTTATAGCTCTCCATGTTAGAGATTGGTGAAAAGGAAAGGAATTATTTATTCAAGTTATATGGATTTAAGAGTAATGACTGAATGTGTTTATCAGAATCCCAAAGTCCCTTAAAATACCCACAAACACCCACAGTCCTTCATTCCCCCCTTTGCCTGGTCTGGAATACCATGTCTCAGGAAAAGAAATACAAGTCCGTGGCTCAGGTAGCCCCCTGTTCTTCCCAGTAATCCGTGCTCAGGAGACAGGCCTCCCTCGGTTCCCAGCACCATCAGCTGTGTCACCGGGATCTCCAGTTCTTATTCCAAAACCACATGGCACCTTCTCATGGCTCACCAGCACGAGTCCTGTCACCCCTTTCCTTCCTGCACTGTCTCTCCTGCATTCTTCTGAACTGCTAAAAAAGAGCTCTGCATGGCTGCTCCATCTTGCTTTCTGGCTTCCTAAGCTGTGTGGCAAAGGCAGACCCAAAGCCGTGTGGTTCTCCCCTGCCAAAGCTGCATGGTGATTCTTTTCATGGCTGCCACACCTGGGTTTAAATCCCTGTGCTGATCTTCCTCTGCAGCCCCATTTCCAACTCCTCCCACAATCAGCTACACTTGCCAGCACTCCTATATTTTCCAGCTTTTCTGGGCTGCCATAGTAAGTCCGGACAGGTGTGGCCTCATGGCATGGAGCCAATCATCTCCAAGCTCTCATGCAGGCACTGAATCAGGGGGAGTTGCCTCCCAGTTACATCCTGGGTGGAAGTCACTCCCTTCTCCCTGGCTCAAAGCATGGCCACAGCTGTTTAACATATCTATGAAACCAGTTAAAGGTTGTAGATATGTTAAATGACCGTTCTGGAGGTTATCTGCAAAACTGTTCCTATGCAAAACAACTCAATGGCCCTGTTCCATGTATCCTCCCCCAGCTCAGACTTGTTGGGGTGAGGATATCCCATATTTTTAATATTTCCTGGACACCCTGAGTTCTGAACCCCATTACAAATCCTTCTTTTGGGGGCCCCCCGGCTGTACCCTCTTAGATTTATATTTCAAATTTTTCTTGGAAAACCATAATAACAAGATAAGTATTTTGCCACAGTAAATATTTTCTTTATGTTTAGATGCTATTTTAATGAAGCCATCGCAATTTATAATTGCTAGGTCATACATTTTTACATCCTGTGCTGGTGAAATTGGTAAATGGCAAAGTGGTGGTGTACCCATTTTAAATAGGAAAAACAGGAGTCAAAAGTTGTCATTATAGCACAGTGAGACCCCTGTCTCTCCAGAAGCATATGTGAATATGAAATGGCTGAGTGTGTTAGATATATGCGTGTAACAATATAGTTAGTTTGCCTTATACCTTACCGAGATATCAGGATAAGTGAGTGGGGTGTTGGGTGAGCTCAGCTTCTCGAGTCTCTCTCCCTAGTGTCTCAGGCCAGTAGGATGACACTGCTGTTCAGGTTGGGTGCTGCTCTCTAGGAAAAAACACGAGAGCAGACAGCATGGTTTTCAGGGCTCATCTCATGATGTACATTCTTCCCAGCACATTTTCCCCCAAGCAGTTCAGCCCATGTGGATCTCAGGAGACTCCAGTTAAATGTAGAATCAGCCCTGACTGGTGTCGCTCAGTTGGTTGGGAGTTGTTCCAAAAAGTAAAGGGTCTCTGGTTCAATTCCAGTCAAGGGCACCTGCCTGGGTTGCAGGTTCAGTCCCTGGTCAGAGTGTGTGTGAGAGGCAAAGGATCGATGTTTCTCTCTCATATTTTTTCTCCCTCCCTCCCTTCTCCTCTCTCTAAAAATAAAAGAAATAAAATCTTACAAAAAAAAAAAAGAATAGAATCACATGTGCAAGGGTCTAATCTCTGCTTTGCTAATGGCCTTAAGAAGAATGTAGGATGGGCTTTAACCCAGGGAATAAATATTTTTACAGTCAGCTTACAGTGTTTCCTTATTTAATCACATCTGTTCCTTATTCTAAATATTTGTGGTGGCTATGACAGGTATTATTAATATCTTTCCATGATAACCAAGTGTAGTAATGAGTTATGAGTAGAGTATGAAGAAACTAGTGTTGAGCTAAAATCCTGTCTGTGGACTCTTCCCCATTGTAGTTTCTCAAAACAGGGTAGATTGTTTTTTCCTTGAATAGCTGGAGTAGGAGTGGACCAGATCACTTGTCAGGCCCCCTCTAAATGTGGGTTTTGACCATTTCGTGTCACTCTTTAGTCTCAGTCTGCTCCTTTATATAATCTGAGGTAAATATGGCAATCTCCTGAGCTGTTGTTACCCATAAGTAATATTTGTGATACTATCAACTGATAGTTCCCAGATTTTCCCAAAATTTACGATTGCGAGTCAGTCACCTGTGTCTGTCTCAGGGACTCCTTCCCTTGTCTTTGCAGGGGTTGAGAGGCTCAGTTAAGGTGATTGATTAACCTTGAAGTTCTCTCTACCTTGTGCCTCAATAGCAGAGTGATTTTCAGTTTTGTTTTTGTTTTAAATTTCAACCTAAACTAAAAAGTATACTCTGAACAGAATAGCATGGACTACTATTCTCCCACTCAGCTCTTATATAAAATGTTCTCTCGGGGCGCTCTTCCTCTTGGGGCAAGCCCGCACCTTTCCCTTCCTCCTCCTTCCCCCAAGCGCCTTTCCTTGGCATTTCTTACCCCTAAGCTGCAAGGGCCCTTCTTTTCCTGAGTAACTTGTTTCCTGAGCCTACGCAGCTGACCTGGCTCACTTCTACCTCTGTAACTTACTAAATAAACCTTTAGCTTATAATTTGAAAATAAATAAAATGTTCTTTCCAAGCAGTTATATGATTTCTCTTTTCTGATAAACAAAAAAGCTTAAAATCATATAGTGAGTACAGCATAACTTTAATTCTTGGCGTCAGAGGGGACATACGTTCCAGACTGTGTCCACAGCACTGGATAACTTAAAAAATGGAAACCCATTGATGTGCCAGCCTGTGAATGTCACGAGACTGTGGTAAAGTGGGCTGAGGTTCTCGAGTGAGCATTAATGGGTCAGTGTAAAATAGTCTCCTGGGATGGTGTGAAGTGTTAGAAGAATTTTTCAAAAATCACTTAAAAGTGCTACTGACAATATCATCTCCCTGCCTGAACATCTCTGCAAAAGGTGAAGAGAACAATTTTATTTTGGGGTGTATGTATGTGTGTTTTACTTATAATTTTTTCCAAGTGCAGTTGACATTCATTATTAATTTATGTTTCAGATGTGTATCATAATGGTTAGAGAATTATATACTTTACAAAATGGTTCCCCTGATAATTCTAGTACCCACCTGGAACCATACATAGTTATTACAGTGTTACTATATTTCCTATTCTGTACTTTTTACATCCTCATGATTAGTTTGTAACCACCAATATGTGCTTCTCAACCCCTTCACCTTTTCACCCGGTACTCCCCACTCTCCTCCCCCTGGCAACCCTCAGTTTGCTCTCTATCTATGCGTGTTTCTCTTTTGTTCTTTAGATTTCACAAATGACTAAAATCATACGGTATTTGTCTTTCTCTGTCTGACTTACTTCTCTTAGCATAATTCTCTCCAGGTCCATTCATGTTGTTATAAATGGTAAGATTTCATTCTTTTTTATGGCTGAGTCATAGGCCATTGAACATACCCTGTTTTTCGGACTAATAAGACGCACCTTTTCACCACATTTTTTGCTTCCAAAAATTTCCCCCTATTTTCCTCCTCTAAAACCTAGGTGTGTCTTATGGTGCAGACCCCAGATGCACCTAGGTTTTAGAGGAGGAAAGTAGGGGGAAAATTTTGGAAGCAAAAAATGTGGTGGAAAAGTGTGTTTTATAGTCCAAAAAATACAGTATGCTCCACTTCTTCAGCCACTCGTCCATTGACTGCACTCGGGTTGCTTCCTTGTATGTGTTATATATAATGCTGCAATGAATGTAGGGCTACGTATATATCTTTTCCAATTAGTGTTTGGATTTCTTCAGATATATACCCAGAGCTGGAATTGCCAGATCATACGGTAGTTCCATTTTTAATTTTTTGAGGAAATTCCATTGTGCTTTCCACAGTGCCTGCATCAGTCTGCATTCCCACCAACAGTGCACAAGGGTTCCCTTTCTTCTCATCCTCGCCAGCACTTGTTGTTTGTTGATCTATTGATGATAGTCATTCTCACCAGTGTTGAGGTGGTATCTCACTGTGGTTCTCATTTGCATTTCTCTGATGATTTGTGATGTCGAAGATCTTGTCATATATCTATAGGCCATTTGTATGTCCTCTTCAGAGAAGAGTCTTTTCAGGTCCTGTGCCCATGTCTTAATTGGATTATTTGTTTTTTGTGCTGAGTTGTATGAGTTGTTTCTTTTTTAAAGATTTTAATTATTTATTTGTAGAGTGAGGAAAGGGGAGGGAGAAAGAGAGGGACTGAAACATTGATGTGAGAGAGAAACATTAATTGGTTGTCTCTTGTATGTGCTCCGACGGGGACTGAACCCGCAGCCCAGCCATGTGCTCTAACCGGGAATTGAACCCATAACCCATTGCTCTGCAGGATGATGCCCAACCAACTCAGCCACACCAGTCAGGATGAGTTGTATGAGTTCTTTGTAAATTTTGGATATTATCAGATATATCATTGATGAATATTTTCTCCCATTCAGAAGGTTATCTTTTAGTTTTGTTGTTGGTTTCCTTTGCTGTGCAAAAACTTTTTAGTTCAATGTAATCCCTTTTGTTTATTTTTTCTTTTGTTTCCCTTGCTCAAGGATATATGTGAGAAAAAATATAGCTATGGGAAATGTACAAGATTTTACGGCCTATATTTTCATCTAGAATTTTTATGATTTCGGGTTTAACATTTAAGTGTTTTTTTCCTCATAAATCTTTTAATAACAGTAAATGAAGAAAACATTGTAACAAGTCCCATGGTGAGGGTTCCTTTTCATTCAGGGATCATCAACAACAAAATCATCTAAGACTAAAATTCAGAATGCTAATTAAATACATAAATTAATGACCATTTATTTCCAAAGGTGACCGCAGAACCATCTTTTCCAATTAGTGTTTTGGATTTCTTCAGGTATATACTCAGAACTGGAATTGCCAGGTCATAAGGTAGTTCCTTGCGAGGACTCTACCTTAGAAAGGCTTTAGAAAGGGTCTACAATCAAAAGGGTTTAGAAAACGGAAAGCACCACAAGGTGCTTTCACCTCGAGGTGAAAAGACTGGCAGGGGCAGAGGGACCATGAACCAGCCTGGCAAAAATTCTCAGCCTACTGCTGTTGAGGGGGATTATAAAGACTGGTGCAAGGGGAGCTGTGGAGGGGAGCAGTGACAGGGAGGGGTCTGCCTAGTGCACAGCCGTCAGTCCTTGGGATGGGGAAGGATGGGGTGGGGGGTAAGAGGGACAGAGGCATTTGCCAATTTCCTGGCAGAAATAATTACAGGTCAGACTATCTTATTCTTTCCACCACAATAACACCAACAGAAATAAAGAATTCTTTAAAATATAAAATAAAACTGCCCTGACTGGTGTGGTTCAGTGGATTGAGCTCCGGCCTGCGAACCAAAAGGTCACCAGTTTGATTTCCAGTTCAGGGTACTTAGGTGGGTTGCAGATCAGATCCCCATTGGGGGGTGCATGAGAGGAAGCCACACACTGATGTTTCTCTCCCTCTCTGTCTCCCTCCTTTCCTCTCTCTCTAAAAATAGATAAATAAAATCTTTAAAATATATATATACACACATATATGTATGTATAAAACAAAACTGACACCAGAAGTTTCCAAAACAAGAGCTTTGCTTAAAATGACTTTTGTTTCATGTCATTGAGCAGCAAACCACTGTACAAATATGTCCCAGACAAGAGCAACAACACATGACTAGGTTTTCCTGAGCACAAACGGACTCAATCTATATACAGAAAAGGCAGGCTCACTCCCTGTCATGACTCTCCCCACCTCCCGGAGGGCAGGGCAGCGCAGCGCAGGGCCTGCAGCAGGAAGGTCCCTTCTCAGGCTGGGACCTCGCCAAGGAGCACATGAAGACCTGCAGGGGACCCCCTCTTACGCCTGCTCCAGATGTACCCAAACCAGCACTGCACCTGGTTGTTATCCTGCAGTGTCAGGCATGGCCCTTCTTTGTACATACGCATATATTTTTTTTTAATTTTTGGTTTTAGAGCGAGGGGAAGGGAGGGAAAAAGGGTAGGAGAGAAACCTCGATGTGAAAGAGAAACATCGATTCATTGCCTTCCACAGGCTCCCCAACCAGGGACTGAACCCACAACCCAGTCATTTGCCTTGACTGGGTGTTGAACCAATGACCCTTCGTTTGCGGGATGACACCTAACCAACTGAGCCATAGCAGCTGGGGGCTCAGCCTTTTTTCTTTCCTTCCATATCTCCCCTTCAGTCCTCCAAAGAGGACAGATGACTCTGCATCCACATCTAGAAATCCAGGGAAGTCTTTTTGGCCAAGGGAGCAGGAGAAAGGGCCTTCCACCAGCTAGTGAGCCACACAGCTTACTCCCACAGCACCATCCAGCCCCAATACCAGTGCCTGGAGACCTGCAGACAATTTGTTATCTGTGGGGAGCTGTGCCTACTCCCCAAAACACTGAATTATCAAGCAGCACAAATAGCAAAGCTCCAGCTGAGGCTGCAGCTTAAAGAGATGATCTGATAGCTAGACCTGTGGTACTGGATGTAAAGAGCGCCGACTACCAGCTTATCCCAACCACTCAGCAAGCAGCTTCTGTGAATGTTGAGAAGTTCAAGAGGAGAGAGAGAGTACTGACTTGTGGGAATAGAGTCTGTGCCTTTCTCACCAGCTTACAGAGGTACACCATCACTAGGAAGAAAATGGGCCAGATCATCTTTGGTGTCCAAAACCAAATACTGAGACTGCAAGCAGGCACGACCATATTCCCGCTCCTCTAAACTGATGCCACAGGTTGGACAGCTGAACAGACTGTTCTCATTGGCCCGGATCCTTGGCCAAAGCTACCCAGGGGCTTGAGGGAACACTCATTTCTCTTCCTAGGACTGTTTTGAAAGAAGCTGTCCACTCCTACAGACGCTCTTTCAAAAACACACTGAGCTTGCAAACGCTGGCTAATGGAAACGTGGCCAGAGTGG
The DNA here is from genome assembly GCA_004027475.1 of Anoura caudifer. Lineage (NCBI taxonomy): Eukaryota > Metazoa > Chordata > Mammalia > Chiroptera > Phyllostomidae > Anoura > Anoura caudifer. The sequence continues at coordinate 15,449 of PVKU01007317.1, forward strand.
TTGGGGAACCTCCTTGGGACTGAAAGGAAGGGCCTGAGGAGGAGCTGGGAGTCCAGGCTTGCTGGGAAGGATGCCACACTCCAAGACAGGCTGTCCTGGTTCTTGGCCAGGTTTGGCCCAAGGTGCGAGTGAGGTACAGACCAATTCGGATGCATCTGCTCCCTGAACACCTCAAACAGAGTCCCCGATGCCCTGTGGAGCCTCTGGACTAGGCTCACTCTCTGTTCCTTCTACCTCCATGCTTCTGAGCCAGTCTGGCCCTCAGAAGCCCTGCATCTCCCCTTCATTTATCCCTTCCCTGACAGGTGTAAGTGTCTTTGGCCTGGCCAGGGCAGGCACATGGCTTTCACTTTCTTCTTTCCTTCCAAGCAGCAGAAAGTGCCAGTCAGAATGGGACTCTGAGCTGTAGCCAGGGCAAAGGCAAGCTTTAGAGGCATGTCAGTGCAGGGAAAGCTCAGGCCGACTGGCAACCTGGCTGTGCCATGCAGGGAGGAAAAAGAGCTTCTGCAGAGTCACTTACGCCTCTGTGGCTGGCTGAGGCATGCCATCTGCCCTCAAAGACTCCATACATTGGTAGGGGGCAGGACAGGCCCCTAAGGGCTCCACCCATGACCTCCTTCCAACTTTTCCTTTTGTGAAGAGGCTGAGGGGCACTGAGTCCTTGCACATTCCCTTATTGGCCCACTCTCCATCACGCAGCACTTTGATGGTGGGCAAGGCAAATCTAGCCAATCAGAAGGTGCCTCTTTTGGAAGGCAACCCTAGGGTGAGAGGCACTAAGAAAACTTGTCTAAGCCCTCAAAGACAGCAGGCAATGAAGGCTACATGTTATGAGGCACTCATGGGGACTAAGTGTTCCTAATGTTCTCCCTCTTGTTGCCCCACACCCTGAGGATTGATCGCCTCGATGCCAGCAGGCCTCTGCAGAAGGGCGGTTCCATGGCTGGTGCCCTGGGCTTTACCTTGCTCGGAGAGACTGTCCTACACTCTGCTGCCTCCTGTAGGTCCATTTGAAACACTGTAACCATTGAGTCACTGAAGCTCTCATATGGTAACACCTAAAATACCTAAACTGGCCCAGGGCAACTGAGTTGCCTAGAGTGGGAGATGGGAGGGGAGGCCCACCAGAGGAAGTCACTGAACCATCTTTTCAGTTCTTAAGCAAAGCTGTTCTTAGTATAAGCTAACAAGGAGTCAGCAAAAGCCCAGCCACTGCCTGCCTTCTTGAAAACCATGTGTGACTTACCTAAAGTCGTTGAACAAAAGGTCCTCCATTTGGAGTACTCGAATCTCCACCCATGGGGACTTAATTCCTTGGTATCTCCCTTTCAACCTAGACATGGGTGTAGGAGTAGGCAGGGTAAACAATTCAGCACTGTGTCTGGCTACAGTGACAAACAACACCAGCAGGATCTACAGATCTTCCCAAACCTAGGACGCTGATGTATTCTATGAAGCCTCAAAATGCACTGGTAGGAGCCCCTCCAGAGAGACGCCATGGTGCGAGGATTCTCCAAACTCAAACATGCAAAAACAAACGAGCAAGTGAGTAAAAGCCCAAAAGCAGAAAAACGCAAGCAAACAAACAAAAACCAACTTTAGCTTAGCCTTCCCTGAATCTGCCTTTAAAAAGAGAGAGGAAGTTTAAGGGGCACTCAAGTTTAAGGTGGCATCTATTACCAACATTAAACTGAAATGGAGCATCTAAGTCAAATCTGTTTTCCGTTTTCTCGAGTTACGGCTTCTGTTGATTAATTTCTGCGCTCCCTTTGGATTGGGATATGGGCTAGTCCTCAGCTCTTGCAGGCAGAGTGCCCCGGGGGACCCTGTCTTGCCTGGAATTCCTTGTGGAAAAGAATAAATGACTTTTTAAGGTAGTGGTGACAGTTGTAAAAGATACAAAAATATTTGATTTGTGTTAGTGAGAAGGTACTACAAATATGACCATGGTTTGTTGCCTGGATCTATAATTGATGGAAATACTGAACTTTGATTGGTGTTAGTGAAAATAGTGATTTTCCCATCTATTTCGGTTAGCTATTGATGCATGCATGACAAACACCCCCAAACTTGGGGCTTAAAACAAACCCTTTACAGCTTGTGAGTCTGTCTCCAGGATGTGGGTGGGGCGTAGTGGAGCCGGCTGGAGTGGAGCCGGCTGGACTGCCTCTGAACCAGGGGACACCGAGGGACACACAGGGCCTTGCGTGGCTGTGGGCTCGGGGCTGGTCCTCAGCTGGTGTTCTGGAGGTTCCTATTTCTCTCTGTGCATGGCCTCAGCCTTTCACTGTTGTCGAGCGAGTGGGAGCCTCTTGCACAGCCTCTGCTTCCCAGGGTGGTGGAAGTGGGACTGCGATGCCTCCTAAGGCCCAGGCTTCACTCTGTCGGTAAAAGCAAGCCCCCGGCGGAGTCCACATTCTAGAGGAGGGAAAATGGATTCCACCCATTGGTGGGACAGGTGGCAAAGTCACATTGCCAAGGGGCATGTGGGCTGAGAGTCACCTGTGAAAATAATCTGCCACAACAACCTGCTAGTCACAAATCACAGCACTTCCTCATGCAGAGCTCACTCCGCACCTTCAAGAGTCTTGCCCCCTTTCTTACCATTGGCCGGAAGTGCAGGGTGTCACTGTCTAAATGATTCCAGGTCCCAGCAAGGCTCCTTGAGTGCAGTTCTGGCACAGATGCTGGGGAGGAGAGCTGGACCTGGGGACTTGTGGAGCCAGGAGCCCTCCTCCCGCCCCAGTGCAGTCGTGAGAGGGACGCAGCACCAGACTAGACATCCCTGTTCCAGAAGGGCAGTGAGGGGAAGAAGCTCCCAGCTGCACCTGGTCTGCACGCACCTCTGAGCCCAAGTGCCCCTTGAGTGCTGGGCTCCTTCCGGCTTACTCGGGCTTCCTGGAAGCACGTCTTTCCAATAAACACAAGAGTCCTGGATGACCCTGTTCAAGTTGGGATGTTTGTGGAATGAAAGCCCCGTGTGTCATTTCTGGCTCTCAGAAATGTAGCGTTGTTATACACTCCTTTCTCATTAGCTGCTGCCCCCATATAACATTTGAAATGGTGTTTGATAGTTATTTTCATGTGTGCATTAATGTTTAACGATGAAAATCTCAAATTACTGATACCATATTTCTTGATGTTTTTGCTCACAGCTTAAAAAATTATAACCTTTGCCCTGGCTGGTGTAGCTCAGTGGGTTGAGTGCCCAACTGTGAACCAAAGGGTTGCTGGTTCACCTCCCAGTGAGGACACACGCCTGTGTTGTGGGTCAGGTTCCCGATTGGTGGCATATGAGAGGCAACTATATATTGATGTTTCTCTCTTTCTCCTTCCCTTCCCTTCTCTCTAAAACTAAATAAAATCTTAAAAATATAATCTTTGACCTTTTTAAAAATAATTTTTGTTTTGCCCTTCAACATTTTATTTTTTTAAAGATTTTATATATTTTTAGGATGTGGGAAGGGAGTGAGAAAAAGAGGGAGAGAAACATCCATGCATGAGAGATACATGGTTGGTTGCCTCTTGCGTGCCCCCAACCTGGCCTGCAACCCAGGCATGTTGTGCCCTGACTGGGAATTGAACCAGTAACCTTTTGGTTTGCAGGCTAGCACTCAGTCCACTGAGCCACACCAGCCAGGGCTGCCAGGGTTGCCCCTCAACATGTCTTAATCTGTCTTTGGAAGCAGTTAAGGTTTGTTTGTCTCTACTATGTAGGTTGGTCTACATGAATGCAGACATCAAGTTCCAAGGCAGCGATGCTAAGCTCTTGCTCTTTACACACCAGTCTGGGTCATACCATGTCCTTTGAGCCCACACCCAGCAGTACCATGTTCATGGGTGAACAGAGCTAGATGCTTAGGTAGATATATCCAACCTTGCTTACTGTGGCAGGTTTTTTTCTGGGAGGGTTAAGCATGTTAAATTGTCACCAATAGTGGCTGCCAATCATTGTTTCTGTTGTAATTCAAGCCTGTGGCTTCTCCCAGCAAGAGGTGGAGGCTCTTTCCTTTCCCTTGAGTCTAGCTGGCCTGTGCCTGGCTCTGACCAGTGGCAGAAGTGATGTTGTATCAGTTCTGGCATGAAGAGGCTGTGCAGTTTCTCTTTTCACTCTTGGAAACCTGTTGCCCCCTAAGACGTCTAAAGCCTCTGCTGAGAAGAACAGCCTGGCAGCCTTAGGTGCCCTCGCCCAGGTGCAGGGACCTGAGGGGAGCCGTCTCGGCTGCTTCCTTCTCTGCCAGCTCCCAGCTCGAGGCAGACACGGTGACTCTGGTGGCTGTCACAGGAGACAGAACTCAACTGAGCCAGCTCACCCCCGGAGTTGTGAGAAATTGCAGATCACTGTTTCAAGCCAGTGCGCTCTGGGGTAGTTTTTAGTAACAACAGGTAACTGGGACAGATAACTTCATACCTGAGGGGTTGTGTGACTTTGCCTTGCTTACGTTTATAACCATATTTTCAATGTTCACGCAATGGAGTTGTATTGTCAGTGGTGGTGATGGCATGTGCTACAGGAGCCCATTGAACAAGTGTGGGGGTTACTGTTTAACTTTAGAGTTGGGCCTGTGGCTTGTCCCAGCGTTTCAAAGTAGGTGGGTGTATTTTTAACAATATATTAAATGTGTAACTGTAACTGTCATGCCAGGCAATATTATGGTGGTTTATATTTTGTTATGGCTTATTTAATCCTTGTAAGAAGCCGTATTTGGTAGGGCTTTATAGATGGGGAAACTTAGGCTGAGAATGTGAACTTGGCTGCCTGAGGTCATGCAGCTGGTAAGTCCTGGAGCCAGGAGCCCACGGTCACCCAGCTCCACACCTGCTGCCCCAACCATCTCACTGCCTCCTCCCATTTTGAGAGTGAGCATGCTAGCTAGGATTTTAATGGAAGGACTGTATTTAATTCAACAAAGTAAGCCAAGACACAAGCGTGGGAAAGGATAGCACACTTGTAGTCAGAATGCACTTTCAGTGTTGGCTAGGTTACCTGTGTAACCATGGGCCCCAGTGTCCCCACTGACACAGGACAGACTAGTGAGTGCTGCTGAAGGTGGGACACCAGGCCCACCCACACCAGAGCATTGTTGGGAATGAGCAGGCTCTGGGCCCACCCCCGCCCCAGGGTCAGCATCCCAGTGTGGGTCCTGTTAGGTTAAGCTATCAAGTTTTCTGGGCAGCTTCTAGTCGTCAGTGACCCTCTGGGATGACAACAGACAACAGACTCAGCACTGGGTTTCACAGCGGCAGAGGATTTGATTTCCTGCACCGTCAGCTTTCCATCAGCAGTCAAGTTTGGTGCTTGCCACCTGAGAACACTCCCTTTTGGTCAGCTCCCGTCAGACACTGCCGCCCTCCTCACTCTCAGGATTGTACCCCCTGCCCCTGTGGTCACTTCTGGTTCGGTCTCAGCCACCACCTTCAGGCGTTTGTAGCACTGGACACATTTGTCCCCCTCTTCACTGGCTTCCACACACCCCTCTCTGGGATTCGATGGCCTCTGGGTCACATCTCACCTGTATCACTTCCAGTGTTTGGGGATCGCGTTCCTTGCACCATCTGGTCATCTCCATGGACCCACTTCCCAGAAGAAAATGTATATAAGATTATATTGGCAAAATCTATTGGTAGTACCAGTTTCATCATAGTGTGGTGACTTCTAGGAAGGTTCAAAGCAAAAAGAATGCTTCCGACACCACTTTTGGACCTTTATGTGCATCATCATTTATTCTCTGAAGTGATCACATGATAATGTTAACACTCAGCCCTGTTTTACGGCGCACACTTGGACTCCCTGGAAAGAAACCATTGTGGCCCTGACGTGATGCTGAGCACTGACTCTGATGGTCTCAAGACCTATTCTGAATGTGCTGGGAAGCTTGTGAGGGTACAGTGGTCGTTACACATGGCAGTATAATTACTGTTGCTGTTAAATCCTTCTAGAGATTATTATCAAAAATTTCTTAAAAACCTGAATATAAATTGTGGCAGAATATCCTGTATTTCTGTGGGATTGTCCTCGCCTGCTGTATTTTAGCCTTATATTTAAGCTTTTAAAATGGATTTAGTTCAAGCTGCCATTTGAAAGTGTTTGTACATAACCTTTTTTCCCACAAATGTTTCCATTGCTCCGTCTCCTTTTCTAGTCTTCATCCGTCTGCAAACGAGATTCTGCTGTGGCTGTGTCATGTACAGTTTGGTTCAGCTTTTAGAAATCTCAGTATCTCATCATTTTATTTAGTATTACTGTTAGAATTTTTAATCTATCTGGTTCACTTAATGTTTTCTATTCAGCTGGACATTTTTATAGTTTCCACAGTTCCTCAAGTACAAATAAATGCTATTATACAGAGTCTTTGTAGGTGCAGTTTTGTTTTTATTTTTAAATTATTGCCAGCTGACAGATTCCCAGGAGTGTGATGATATAATCAGAACAAACTCAACCTTGCGGTCTTTAAGGTGTTACAATTTTTCTTCATTTTTTGTGTTTTGTTGAAATAGTTTCATTATTTGGATTTTCACTTCTTAATCATTGGCAAGGTAAAACTTTCCCCCATGAGTTGATATGTCTGTTTATTCTTATGTGAATTGTCTATTCCGTGTACTTCCTCTGTTTAATCTGTTGGGATTTGTTTACATGCTTGCATAAGCTCACAACCCTATGTGATCATTTGTACTGATTATATGCTTTTTTAGTATATTATTTTACCTCTTATGAAGATTTTTAATTTTTTTAAAGATTTTATTTATTTTAGAGATAGAGGAAGGGAAGGAGAAAGAGGGAGAGAAACATCAATGTGTGGTTGCCTCTTGTGTACCCGTACTGGGGACCTGGCCCGCAACCCAGGCATACGCTCCAGACCAGGAATCAAACCAGCAACTCTGGTTCACAGGCCCATACTCAATCCAACAGAGCCATATCAGCCAGGGCTCTTAGCAGATTTTGATTTCTTAGCACACAGAAAGTTTTGAAATTCTTCAGAGTACTGCATTTATGGTCATTTTCTGTGGATGATATTTTTTCTTTTTAAAATTGTATAATTGCTCCCTGGCTGGTGTGGCTCAGTGGACTGAGTGCTGGCCTGTGAACCAAAAGGCCACCTATTTGATTCCCTGTCAGGGCACAGGCCTGGGTTGCAGGCCAGGTGGCTGGTTGAAGGTGTGCAAGAGGCAACCAACTGATGTTTCTCTCACACATCGATGTTTCTCTCCCTCTCTTTCTCCCTCCCTTCCCCTCTCTCTGAAAATAAGTAAAATCTTAAAAAAAATTACATAATTGCTTTCCTTTACTAATATATTTGTAAATAAATTTATGAATGCAGATATTTACATTCGTGGACATTTGCAAGGGATTTTTGTACATGTCATCTTAGTGAGTGTCTCCGTGGATATGTACAATGCTCCCCTTCTCTCCCTTCAGCCACCCAAAAGGAGGGTCCTTCATTCGTCCAAACAAAGTAAACTTTGGAGTAGACTTTCTCACTGCGGTTGAGAACCGCTATGTGTTAAAAGATGGACTAGAGGAAGACGGAAAAGAGCAAATTGTGGAAATTGCAAATAGACCCGTGGAAACGATTGGTTTTGACTCTATTAGAAAACAGCAAAGGTAAGTGGGGTTGATCGTGGAAGAGCATGCCCTCAGCCCCCCCGGGGCTCAGGAGCACATTCCATGAGTGTGTGGGTGCCTCACTGCCCTGTGCTTCCCTGTGGATGGCAGTTGATTGCAGGAACCTCAGGATCAAGTATTCAGGGAAAGTAAAATCCTCACTTCAGCTCAGGGCTGTTGGACTTTTCTAGATTGGAATTAAAAGGTTGATTTGCCCATTATTAATATTTGTACCATGCTCTGTTATATCGACTAAGTATTAAGTAAGTAAGGTTGACACTCCAGGCCTCTTGTATTTTGTGGTGATGTTTCTAGCTGGTTGATGTGCAAAATGGAGACAGAAGTGTACATGGTCACCTGTGCTAGGTCGCTGCACACCCTTGTCACCTCTGCCCCACCTTAGACCTACTGAGTCAGAATAACTTGGTCTCTTGCTTTTAAGCACCTCTAATTATTTTGTAGCCATTTGAAGGGCATGAAATAAGGCATTTTAAAAGAGCTGATTCTAGTCTCTGTTCTCTGAAATCTATACGCTGATTCTCTGTAGAAGCCCAGTGTTCATTCTAATGAGTGGTCTGAATCAGGGAGAGTAAAAGCTGAGGTTCACTCGGAAACTCAGTAGCCCAAGAACCTTCCAGGGGTTAGCAATGGTTGGTGCTGTTGTTTGACCTGACCCAGATGAAGCATCCTAGTAGTGACCCCTGATGGCCACTGTGGAAAGTGGATTTGCAGCTGCTAGGCACAGGCCTGCAATCTTAACTTTGTAAAGAAAGTAAAGGAGTTAAACTGTGGTTTTGTTCAAAGTAAAATTCTTTTGTTATCTTTTGGCTGTTTCTGTTATTATTATTAAGTTTTATGCCATGGCTGGTGTGTGACTCAGTGGATTGAGTGCCAGCTTGCAAACCAAAAGGTTACCAGTATGATTCCCAATCAGGGCACAGGCCTGGGTTGCAGGCCAGGTCCTCAGTAGGGGGCTTACAAGAGGCAACCACACATGGATGTTTCTCTCCCTCTCTTTCTCCTTTCCCCTCTCTCTAAAGATAAATAAATAAATAAAATCTTTAAAAAAAGATTTAGGGTTGGGATGTGGGTGTGTGCTGGGGTGAAAATGGAGACAACTGTACTTGAACAATAAAAAAAGATTTAAAATAATGCAGAATTTGAAGTGTACATAGGGACAATGTGGAAGAATAAATTAATTTCTTGATAGCTCTGCTTTTTAGCATAGATGACCAGTATTTTAAAAACCTCAAAAATCATGATTTCTAAAAAAGCAACAACTTGTTTGTTAATTAATTATAGAATAGTATACATGGTTGAAAATTTAGAAAATTGAATAAAAGAAGTCACAACTAATGCCACCATCAAGAGATAATGGTCATGAATGGCTCAATGCTTTATTTTTTTCCATTTAAGATGCAAATATTTAAGTATTTTTTACCCTAAAAGATGCCCTTTGTTTTTCTTATTGATTAATCTCTTCTAAAGAGTACCATGGGCTGTATGAATATTAACAAACTGCAAACACATTTTCCTTCCCTAGTTTATGGACAATGCATAATTCTTGAATTTCTCTCGCAAGTGACCTTCTTACTCAAATACCACTGCATTCAATAAAGAGCGAGTGAATTCTTGGAAGGAACCCGACTTGGGCGTCAGGCTGCGTTCCCCGTCAGCTAAGCCACTTTCCAGCCCACACAAGTTAGAGCTGATGTTCTAAGCCTCAGCTTCCTCGTTTACAAGTTGACGCTTAAGCTGATAGAGCTGCTGTGAGTAACAAGCAAGTTGGTGCCAAGCAGGGCACTTGTCACCAGTAGGGCGGGCAATCTTCAGCTGGCCAGCTTCAAGGTTGTAGCTCTAAGAAAAGACCTAGAGGAGTCAAAACTGACAGAACCCATTATACGTGGCTTCTCACCAAGATGGCTTTGTCTCTGGGCTGTTGCCTGTGTTGAGACTGGGGTCCCTGAGTTTGCACCCTGTGTTCCTGGCACTGCAGTGAACCCCCCAGGGCACAGTAGGATATTTTTAATTGTAGAGGGAAACAGTGACATCTGTCAAAGACTGTGCAGACTTGTCCTTTGAGGTAGTTCCCAGTTTCACGATATTCCCACCATGCCTTTCGGTGGTGGCATGTTCCTGCCAAGCTGGGCAGGTAGCGCTGATAAAAAGCTGGCCCCTCCTGAAGATGGCCCTGCAGCAGGAAGTGGAGCTGGCAGTGGGCAGTCGGATTCCGGTGAGAAGTTGTGTGCGTGGTGCCTGACAGACTCTGAGTGGAAAGGACATAAATACTTAGTAAGCTGTTCGGCCCTCACTACTTGCTAAATAGAATGGTTAGGTATTTCTTTTGGGCCTAGGGGCACCGTGAAAACATTACTGAAACACCAGGGGCCCGTAAACTGAGCAGGTTTGGGAGCCTCTGCCCCACAGCCTTGCTTTTGCGGCCTTTCCCAGTTTCTGGTGACTGTGAAGGCTCATGCCTTGCGAGTGTATCTTGGTGTTTCCACAGAGGTGGTCAGTTCCATGTTTATTTTCACATTTCAGCAGCATTAACACGCCCACATTGTTGTGCAGCCATTACCGTCACCACCATCACCTGAGCCTTTGCCTCTGGCAAAGCAGAAGCTCTGCACCCAGTAAACACTCGCTGCCCCCCGCCCCCCAGCCCCGGGCACCCACCCTTCTCCTTTCTGTCCCCATGAATCTGACTCCTCTAGGAAAAGGTAAGAGGAGTCACACAGTCTTTGTCCTTGTGTGACTGGTTGACTTTCCTGAGCATGATGACCTCCATTTCACCATGTTGTAGCAGGTGTCAGAATTTTCTTCCTCTTTTCAAAACAAGATTTTATTTATTTTCAGTGTTAATCAGCTTAACAATAACCCACAACCTTTGGACCAAATAATTTATTTTCAGAGAAAGGGGAAGGGAGGGAGAAAGAGAGGGAGAGAAATATCAGTGTGTGGTTGCCTCTCATGTGCCCCTCCTCACTGGGGACCTGGCCCACAACCCATGCATGTGTCCCCACTGGGAACTGAACCAGTGACCCTTCGGTTCGCTGGCTGGCACTCGGTCCACTGAGCCACACCAGTCAGAATTTTCTTCCTTTTTATGGCTGAATAATAATGTTCCATTTATCCGCTTCTTCACTGATGGACACTTGGGTTGCTTCCACTCTCTGGCTATGTGAGTGATCCTACTGTGACCTTGGGCAGACCTCACAGCATTAGACAGACTTGGACTCTGAAGCAGAGAGGGGCTCACTCGCCCAGCACTAGAGAAGGTGGTGGAGCTGGGATCTGAACTCGGGTTCCAGATTCTGTGTTCCAGACACTCTTGGGCCCTGTAACACACGAGCTGTCTTAATAAATAGAAAACAGACTCTCTAGACTGAGTAGTGGCTTCTGAGGGTATCTGGGAAGCCAAAGCTCCACGCAGTCCAGGCTGGGTCCTGAAGAGCCTTTCACATGTGAGTGTGAGAAGCGTGCACTGTTGGGAACCATCTGAACACCCACCGAGGAGTAAACACAGTCACTGTGGTCTGTTGGGAGAGTGAATGTATGATGTGTGGAAGCAGATGCTCTAAGCGGCCGTGTGCCACTGCTGCGGGGGAGTCACTGCTGAACAATATGCTGTGGGTGGAGAAAGGAACTGGTAGAAGGATCCATTTATGTCATGTTTCATAATGTACAAAAACAGTCTCATCGTTTAGGGATATGGAAATAGTGACACTATTAAATGCTTAAGATTAAACAAATACCAAATACAGCACCCTGGTCACCTGTGGGGAGTGTCAGGGGGGCCATGCCATGGGAAGGGACAGAGGACTTCAGTTGTCTGTGTAGTGTTTGCAATGCTTTATTTCTTCAGTTGCGTGGTAGGTTCTGGCGTTTGTTACTCTTGGTATCTTGGTCATGTTTCAGAAATGCTTTTTAATTTTTTGAAGGGCCCGTGGGAAGCCCACATTTCTATAATATGTGAACTCTGTGTTTTTCACTCAGCCAACTGAGCACATTGCAAGAAATTTCTTTGAGGAACTGCGCTGTATGTCGTGCCGGTGACAAAGGAGCCATTGCCAAAGCGTGTCCTAGTATCCTTTCAGTGATTACTCACGGCTGCACCCTGACTGAGGTTTGACACCTGTGCGGACACTGCCTGTCAGCCACCTCATGTCCATATTCCCTGGCCTCCTTCCTGACAGCAGCCCAGCTTACCTGGGGCAGCCGCTGCCCATATATGTCATTTGCATCCAGAGGCCCCTCTGCTCTCGGGGGAGTCAGTAACGTCCCCTGGCCAATGAGGTGTGAAGGGGCTTCCAGATGGGGCTCCTTGAGAGGGGGCCCCTGGGGCTGGCACCAGCCTCTGCCCATTGCCCACACCTCCTGCCTGGCCCTCAGCGCAGACAGAGCATGCAAGCTTGGCCCCCGTGAACATGGCGTCAGGGCAGGCTGGGCCCAGGCAGCAGAGGGCAGAGGAGGAGCGAGTCCCAAGTCTGTGCCATTGTCCTGGAGTCACCGCACCTGCCTGGCGGCCTTGTGAGTGAGGCAATAAACTCTTCCCTTTAGTAAGGTACCCAGTTCATGCAGCTGAGTCAGTTTCGTTAAAATACTTCAAAACAGGCTTTTCCAAAGTTTGTCATCTCTCTTCTCTACTGTCTAAGTGGTTTCCCCCCATATATCGCTTTATGCCCATAACTAAAATATAGGAGGTAAGCCTTTCTTTATGGAGCCAAAGAAGAAGTGCTTCAGGCCTGTGGCCTCATGAGGGCATCATGTGGATACTTAAGTGACCACCTTCAGGGGGACCCTTTAAAAAACGACATCCTCCCAGCCCTGGGCCATGTTGCAGTGGGTGGGCAGCAGGCACAGCTCTGGTTTGTGGCCGGGCTGAGCCACCCTTCTCTGCGTTTCCCCCACTCTCCCCCCTTCTTCCTGGTCTTGTCAACTGGTACCTGCCTAGCATCACCTCTGTCCAGCCAGTCCCGGGATGGACGCCATCATTTTGATGACAGCCTGCTTTCTGCATGTTTTATCGGTGCTTAAGGAGCCCTTGTTGCATCTCGGATCTAAGAAGAGGGTCTGGGGTTGGGGCTGCATTGGGTTTGACCTGCACTTGGTCAGCTTCCCGTGGCTGCAGTTACTAGCTTTCCGTGCCCGTTTTCTTCGTGAAAAAGGAGACCCACACGGCACCAAGTGGTCTCCCAGCCCCGGCCTACGGCCACACCTGTCGCAGTTCCATCTCGGTTCTCCCTCTGCTGTCTCCTGTGCAAAGCAGTGAAATGCCCACCCACCGACTGCACAGGGTCAGCCTGTTCCTGCTCGTGTCCAGCCCAGACAGCTCCCCTTCCAGACCTGCCACCCCAGCTGTGTATTTGATACCCTGCCTCTCAAATCTGACTCATGTTTGGCAACGACAGTCGCTGTGGCCCTGAGCCGCTCCCCTCCACACCCACCAGCCAAGCAGTCAGCCCTGCTTTCCTGCCAGGACCCTGGCCGGGCATTTCTCACCCCTGGAGAGCCCTCCCTGATCCAGTCCAGGGAGCCCTGGCCCCCTTCCTGCTCTTTCTCCTTACCCTATAGTCTGTTGTTTGTTATGCGAACATAGCCACCTTTGAGAGGCCTTTTGGACCCCAGCACTGGCTCCATGCCCCATACCTCCGACTTGAGGCAGAGACCGTTGGACTCGTTAGTGGTCTGCAGTCCCCTGTGGTCCAGCCTGATCCCTGCTGCCAGTGTGAGGTCAGCTCCAGCCTCTGCCGTAGGCCCACCATTGTGACCTTAGGGCCTTTGCTTATGCCGTTCCCTCTGCCTGGATGCTCTTCTTCACGTCAGCAGGCCCTCTTTCTTCCAGTTCCCTGCTCAAAGGTCACCTTGGTGGGGAAGGCGGTCTTCTCTGGTCCCATCTGCGGGTCACCCATGCCGCCTCTCCTGCCTGCCCTGCTTGTTGCTCTGAGCATGCGTCTGCCCAGCAGATCTGGATGGCTTCCCCCTGAGAGCAAGCTGTGCTCGCTGCTGGGCTAAGTGGTCGCTTGTGGGACAGAGAGTGCAAGAGGGTCCTTTAGCCTTTAGCCAGTCCAGCCCTGCTCCAAGCTTCTCTTCTTCTCTCTGCCTGGGGGGGTGGGGCCGGTTTGCTAAGCTGTGTCCCTTCCTGGTGGCACTGCCACCACTCCCCGCTAGCATTCGGCCCAGGTGCCTTTCTCTTTCCGGTTCCCTGAGTTCCTGTACCAATGGGTATCAGCAACTTCATGCAGTCTGCAGGAGACCCTCGGAGTGCCCGCATTGTGCTTAGCCCCTTCGAAGCTTAGCCCCTTCGGCCATTCGTCTGAGCTAACCCTCATCATCTCTCCTGGTGATCTCGGGATTCCTGCGGTGTGGAGGGTAATGGGGAGCCTTCAGAGAAGGGGTGAGTGCTCAGTGTGCGGCTGCCGCTGCCAGGGAACACTTTCGGTGCTTGTCAATCACAAGTGCTGTCACTGGCCTTTTCTGGCTAATGTGGGGGTGCTGCAGTGGTGACACTGGGCTCTCTTTGATTGTGGGTGCTTGTCTGTAGTTTGCAATGTGACAGCATTTTAGTTTCTGGATGAACGGGGTGCATGATTAAAAAGGTGAAAGTAGTGTGTGTAGAAGAGAGGGAGCACAGTGACCAAGACCCCGTGCTCCAGAGTCAGAGGCAGCTTGCTCTTGCATCTTCCATGAACCTTTCTGTGTTACTGTTTCTTAACATGTGCTTTTAGACGTTAGAGAAATAGATCTGTCAGCAAACCTGCTGTCGGCATGGGGCGAAGTCATGGACATTGCGGATCAGCTCAGACACCTGGAAGTCCTTAACCTCAGGTGGGAGCTCCGGGTCACCTATCGCCTGGCCTAACGCTCATCTCTCCCTGCTCCCTCCCAGCAGCTCCTAGGGGAAGAGGTGGGAGGGATGCCTTAGCTGAATTTATCTAAACTCATTGTAAATTTTTAACTTCTTTTGTATTTTTTTGATTATTAGCTCCCAAATGGTCACATGAGGTGATTCATTAATTGGAACTGTGTTTTGATTGGGTGGGGGCTGGGGTAGGTTGATGCACTGAGCTGACAGGTCCCATTTCTCATGAGCTTGACGGTGAGAAACACCCATCAGGGTTGCTGGTGTTTAACTGGGGAGAAATTCTGACTCTTTCTGAAGCTTTTGGCATTTAATTGCTTTAGGAATGAGTGATTTCACTGGAATAGTTTAATTCAGTTCTGATGAAGATTTTTCACTAATTTGCCCTGGGTGGTATGGCCCAGTGGTTGAATGCCAGGCTGCAAACCAAAGGGTTGCTGATTCAATTCCCAGTCAGGGCACATGCCTGGGTTGCGGGTCAGGTCCCCAGTAGGGGGCACTTAAGAGGAAACTGCACACTGATGTTTCTCTCCCTTTCTCCCTCCTGTCCCCTCTCTAAAAAAAGATAAACAAAAAAATCTTACAAATTTTTTTTTTTTACTAATCTATGTGTTTTACTAATGTCTGTTTACCAGGCCTTGTCCAATATTTAATTAGTTTTAACCTCAGAACCTAACTTTCCAAGAGCTCAGCCAGGCTTTCCCTTTCATACTTGAGCCAGTGTTGCACATAAGGTGAGCTGCACCTGGCTCAGCCCGTCAGGCCTGAATTTGTCATGAGCCCAAGTGCAGCAGATGGTGGGACTGGCCCATGGTGTCATCTCTCCTGAAAGCACGAGCTGGTATGTTGACGTCTGTCATATGTCACTCTTCCAGCATGACCGCCTGGGCTGAGTGTTGTCTGGGTCAGGGTCCTGTGAACTTGAAGGACCTGACAGCACAGGGGCAGACCATTTAAAGCAGCAAAAATCTGGCCCACAACCCAGCCTATCTTTGAGACCCAAGGGTGGGCATTCAGGTCACAGCATCCAGAGCACACCTGGGCACTGCCTTGCAGGTGCCCGAGCATTTCAGGGATGTGCGGCCACTCCCGGCTGTCCTGACCCTGCGAAGCATCTGCATGCCAGGTACCAAAAGGTCATAGGTTGAAAACATTAACAAGGTATTCTTGATTCGCTTTGTTTTCCATACACTTTTAAGGTTGAAATAACCAAACTGCTCTCACAAGTCCCATACTGTTGCCTTCTGTGACTTCCTGTCTGGCCTGCTGTGCCGCAGTGAGCGAGTTGTAGCTTCTTTACCTCCCCAGGGACAACAGGCTGAGGTTCCCCACCAGCCCCCCGTCTCCAGCCAGAGTATTTCCTGCACTGAAGGTTGTAGTCCTCAGCGGAACGGGAATAACATGGGCCGAGGTAATCCTTTTCTTTGGTCTATTACCCAGTAATAAGCCATTTTAAATAGTTGGTTTAATAGAGAATTGAGGCATAACTGTGGCCTCATTCCAGTCATCTGTGACCCAAACAGTAGGCTTCTTTAAGTGCCTTGCTGAATCGTGGCTGTGAGGCAGAATTTTCATCCAAGAATCCATGGTCTCGGCTCATCCGGAGCTGGTCTGGTGTCTCTGGGGACAGCGGCCCCGCACTGCTAGGCAGTAGGTGCGCTGAGCTTGGAAAGCTGTAGAGTCAGGTGCTGACTGAGCTCTCAGCTATTTGAGTTTTCCACACGTGTTATCAGAGCAGAGGAGGGGCGGCAGAAAGTTCTCACATCCTTTTCCTGCTTAAAGTTTGGCTCTGGAATACCATCCATTGCGCACAGCTGGGAGGGCCCGGGTCCTGGCCATGCCAGTGTCTGCCCGGGTGCTGCTGTGTTTTCTCCAGGGTAGCTGCTGCCACACACCCAGCACAGTCCACTGTCAAACAGGCGCAGAGTCATCCATGCGTGAAGCGCCACGGGCGCCCCGCTCGGAGGTATTGCCTTCAACCATGGTCACAGACCTGTGCTCCTTTCCTGGGGCTCTTTTCTGTGACTCCCTCTCCAGGGCCAGATGGAGCATCAGAACAAGAGGGGCCCACAGAAGTGCAGGCAGGGGAGACGGCAATGAAGTACAAGTGAGAAAATTTAGAGTTATTGACAAATTTTGATTCATATTCTTTACAAACTTAGATTGGAATCCAGGATTGAGGGGAGGTGTTCAACATCAGTGTCCTTTCTTTGGTGAGGGAACCGTACTGGATAGTGAGAGGGTGCGAGAGGTGCCTCTGCGGCCGCCTCATGGTGCCTTGGACAGTTTCCAGACAGACCTGCGGCTGTGTTGGCTATGTGCCAAAAGACGTGCTCCATGCCATTCAGACGTGGCCCTTAGCATTTCCATCTGGCCTGAAGTGTGTGGTCGTTGGTGACATGTCCTGTAAGGCACTTCATTTCTCAAACTGTGACCAAGCTGGACTTGCGTGCAGGGTGTAAAAGACACACATGGGGGAGGCCCTGGCAGAGGTGCCTGCCCTGAGCCGCATTTCGCCCACAGGTGCTGCACTGTGCCACGGGCTGGCCGGGCCTGGAGGAGCTCTACCTGGAGTCGAATGGCCTTTCCATCTCTGAAAGGTAGTACGGCTTGCTCAGCTGCACCTGTCGGCATCTCCTTGCACTGAAGAAATGGTCTCTGTTATAAATCTGTTAATTTTTAGAAAGACTTGCAAATAGGAATTAGAAAAATGCTTATTCATTGCCTTTGCAATTTAGAATGTCAACTGTACTTCACCACTAATTGAGGAAAACCTCATTAGCTTATTCATTGCCTTTGCAATTTAGAATGTCAACTGTACTTCACCACTAATTGAGGAAAACCTCATTAGGGTGAAAACCCAGAGTTAAATATTTTTGAAGACATGAATTTTATATTTTACATAAATATAGTTACTTCTCTGTCTAAATGGAATTTCTGTAGGATTTGCTATAAGGATTAAGTGATGCATCTGATTCAGGTCGATGTACCTTAAGTGAATTAATCTCCTACTTTTGATATCATTAAATTACTATGTAAAACAAACTTAAATGTGGGCAAACTTACAACACATTCTCAAAGGATTCAAATTAACAAGATTTTACTGTACGGAATGATTTCATTTATTATGTAGGCAAAAGCAGGTTTTTAAAAATGAAACTTATTTTCAGATCATTTTAGATTCACATGCAGTCAGACCTGTTACCCAGTTCCCCCACTGGCGACATCTTGCGGAGCATGTCCCAGTTTCCCATCACAAGGGTCCTGCCATTGTCCTTCTGTAGTCACGACCACGTGCCCCCTGCTCCCATCCTCTCCTGAGTAGCAGACATAGGTGTTTTAAAGCTGTGTCTGCAAACAACTTAGGTATTAACTTCATGTTGAAAAACTTTTATTTCCATACAGGCCGGCTGATGTTCTACAAATGGTCAAGTTATTAGACCTTTCCCATAATCAGTTAACTGATGAAAATCAGCTGTTTCTAATAGCGTATCTGCCCAGGTAATTTGCTCCTAAAATGCCTGTTCCATTAGTGTGCAGTAAATTTTTAGTGAGTGGGTCATAAGCCATATATACTTTTGCAACGGAAATAGAGTAATGGAGGAATTCTCAAATGGAGTCATTCTCTTTGGGAAATTTTTATCTGACTCATCTAGGGAGTTTACTTGTGAAACTGCATATAAGGCAGTATATATCTGTACCAGATAATTAAGAATGAATGATTTGGCCCTGGTGCTGAAGTCTTCATTCATTAAACTGTAGGCAAAGAGGTCTTGCCTCTTCCCTCTTTGAGACCCACTACCACCCAGCACAGCAGTAAGACACCCAGCACAGTTCGGTCACTGCGGAGTCAGGAGAACGTAGTTTGCATGCCCTAAATTGGACCTCGTGGTTTCTAAGCAATTCACCTGGGGGATGAAAACCTTATGGTGTAGCAAAAAATTTACAAATGTAGACTGGCTCTGATAGCCTAAGCATGTGATACTGTTCTGTGAAATCAGATTGAACATTTGCAATTTCAGATTAGAACAACTAATTCTTTGTAACACTGGGATTTCTTCTCTACATTTTCCGGATGCTGGGCTTGGTATGTAAGATTACAACATTCCCTTCCCCTGCCTGCCACACTTTAGCATTTCTTTCACTTCTACTGTGTAACTTCTTTTTTCTAGGGTGCAAGACATCGATGTTTCCTTCCTTGAAGAACCTTGTAGTCAATGACAACCGGATATCTCAAGTAAGAGCTCCTTCAGAGCGCGCGCCGCATGGCCTCTGCTTTCCACCCCACCCCATGCTGAAGTTCGGAGGTTCCTTCCATGGAAAAATATTTTAAATTTTCTGAAAGAAAAATGCTCCTTCAGGTGAAACTCCTTGTTTTATAAACCCAAAAATATTAAGAACTTGGTTTTAACTCCCGCCTCAGCAGACTCACGTCCTTGGCCCAGCTGGAAGGCTCAGTGTGATGGACCCCTGCCCCCAGACTGGACTGGCAACTTTGCTTTTCTGTTGCTAGTTCAAATAACCTAAAGAATTAGCCTGAAACGCGTTTATTCTCTTTGGCTGGGTCTCAGTGGTCATCCATCAACGAGCTGGATAAGTTGCAGAGTCTGTGCTCTCTGTCCTGCCGAAGAAACCCCCTGACCGATGGGAGAGGTGCGCAGACTGCCTGCCAGTTCATCATCGCCAAGATCAGTCAGCTGCAGACCCTGAACAAGTGCCAGGTGAGTGCCAGGGTGAGGTTTTTTCTAGACTCAAGAACAAATTATCCAAAAATGCAAGCAGACAGTATATGTGCTGCTGTAGAGAGTGTCAGGTGTGGTTTCCAGGTGGTAATGAAGGAGCCTCCTGCGCATTTAGTGACAGTGGAATTAGGCCGTCAGTGCAGAGAGACCTGCCATATCGGCCGATTCCGCATCACTTGAGGAGGGAGAGGAACACGGGGCGCATCCCTCCTTCCCCGTGGAGGGAACACGGGCAGGTGGGACAGACTGCAAGCCCATCTGTCCTCCCCTCCTCAGCCACTATCCTCAGAAACGGGCAGACAGTGCCTTGCCCACCTTTTGGGGCTTCTGGCTAGGAATATCTGCATCCCTGCATGGGCTTCCCAGTGGGATGACCTCAGGCACCTGGCACCGTCCAGAAACCCACACTGAAGAAATAATATTCTCCTGAAGAAAAGTAGAAAACTGGAAGTTTTTCTTTTTGAATACCGTCCTGTACTCTGTCAATGTTAAAAAGGGTACAAATATAATTGTTATCTTGTCCCTCTCTGATTATCTCTGTGGGTGGGTGGGCAGTGGGGAAGAACAGGGCACAAAACATACTCATTAGAAAAGCTCCCCGGCAGACTCGTATTTCCTGTGGACACAGATTCTCCCTGAGGACAGGCGTGGAGCTGAGCTGGAGTACAGAAAAGTGTTTGGCAATGAGTGGAAAAAGGCAGGTGGACATCAGGATCCAGACAAGAACAGGCCAAACGAGGAGTTCCTGGCAGCCCATCCCAGATACCAGGAGCTCTGCCTCAGTGCGTACCACTGCCTTTCCTGGGTGTCAGCAAGGGCCTGGGGCTTTCTGTTTAACCTAACTGGGTGCTGGGTGCCTTCCTGGGGCTGTCACAGTCAGTCAAGAGCAGATATTAAACTGTCTTTAGAGAAGAACCTGCAGGAGGAACATGTGGTGTGGGGAGGAGGGCAGCTCTTGGCAGGAAGTTCTACACCATCCCTTACCCCGGAGGGCAGGCAGCTCGGCCTGGCTAATCGAGGGAATTTCAGGTTAGGAGCACTTGAAGGTGGAAAATCCCACTTTTGTGTGATTTTTCTTTTGTATATATTTTCTAAGTGAGCTCACTGCACAAACGCTTCAGGCCGGAACATTATCTTTGAGGAAGAAAAGCTGCCTGTGGGAACTGCCTTCAAATCGCTCTAGTAGCTGGCCCAGATCTAGAGCATTAGAGCACTGCAGTCCTCACACCCTTGTACTGTATTGAGGCAGCTTTTCAGGGTGGGTGGGGCTGGTCTGCAGGATGGTACAGAGGACCCACCCTGGCAGTGCCAGATCTGGCTGAAACTGGGTGAAGGTGTCCTGTGAGCTGTGTCCCATGTGGCACAACACTAGGTTTGTCAAGACTAGAAAGGAAGGGCAATGTTAGCATAGGTGAAACGGACTAAAGCTTTTAAGTATTGGGAAGCACAGCCTCATCTTGCTAGTTTGAGTCAGGACACTGTCTCTGAGGACCAGTGGTGTCACACACAGGTCATGGGGGCTGTTGTCCACCCTCCTAAAAGTGAACAAGAGACAAATAAAAGGAAGTAGGTCCCAAGTTAGCATAGCAGCTGCTGCTAGGCTGCTCCCGCGGTGACACTTACCTGTACATTCTTTTCCTCACAGTGGCCTTGGCTTTATCATTCATTGCTTTTGTTTCTTAAATAGAGTATGGTGCACCTGAAGACGGGGAGCTCAAAACACAACAACCATGTTTGCTCAAAAACCAGCTGCTAGGTAAGAACCCCAAATTCAAAGCTTATTTGTATTTGAGTCCTTAGGTGCTAAGTCAGATAAGTGACAACCTAATAGGAACCGTTCTTGTCTTAAGGATCTAAATGGATATCTCAATTTTTAAAGAAATGATAAATTCTCAATCATGTAAATTCTTATATTGAACATTTTAGCAACTCCCATGCCTTCAACTCATTTAATATAAATGTGGCAAGTATTTGAGCAGAGAACTGAATTGTGATTTGGAAGTTGTGACTTTTCTAACACTTGAAAACCTAGTGAAACTGTCAGGAAAGAAGTACTTGGGGGAAAGGGAAAGCAACAGAATGGTGGTCCGCTGTTCTTTTTTTTAAAACATTTTCTTTATCTTTAGAGGGGAAGGGAAGGAGAGAGGGAGAGAAATATCAATGTATGGTTGCCTCTTAAGCGTCCCTTGCCGGGAACTGGCCTGCAATCCAGGCATGTGCCCTGACTGGGAATTGAACTGCTATCCTTTGATTCCCAAGCCCGTGCTCAATCCACTGAGTTACACCAGCCAGGGCAGAATGGTGGTCAGCTGTTATGTTGTTAGTGACTCACTGCAGTACTAACAGGAGGAGCTGCAAACACCAGTAAGGCCAATCCCTGGATTGGGTTTGAGCCAGGTCGTACTGAACAGCTCTATCACTCGGCCGACCTGTTAACGTGTGTAGTTTAAGTCCTCACTGTAGCAGGACTCACGTCTTTCTCCTTTTTTTCTTGAAGCACTGAGGATAAAGTGCCCTAACCGTCTTGATCAGAAAGTCCTAGAGAAACAACTACCAGGTAAGAATGAGTCTCTGTCCCCTCCTTATTGCCCCGGAGTCGGCTGGATGCGTGGCAGTTCCCTCTTACCTGTAGGTGTGGTCTTGTGGAGTTTTATCAGCTGTCACTAGTCTTTTAGATTCTAATGTGCAATTGATCATGCTAATATCACTCCCCCAAAAGCTCAAGCCCCCCGTGACTTTATCAGTTTACCTGGAAACCCCTTTGTTGAAACAAAGCCCCTGCATGTGATTCCACATGTAACCAAAAGCAGAACTTGAACGCTGAGCCTTCGGGTGGCAACACCCGCTGCTGTTGCATTCTCAGAGTGCTGCTCCAGGGGTTTTCTTGGCTAGAAGATTGTTACCCTGGACGGGCAGTCTGTCTTACCTCCCTCATCAGCTCCCTGCATGTTACCAGTAGGTCCGCGCTAAGTACTCCTTCCCAGGGACAGGCGGCACCGACACCCAGCAGTCAGGACTGTGATGGGGGTGGTGTGAGCACGGTCCTGGGCTGGCGGTGACAGTGAGCCTCACCCTCTGCTCTCGCACACTGTACACCCAACACCAGTGCTCCTGAGAGTCAAGTGCCCCCTGCGCTCATGCCAAGTGTCATTGATCTTCAGGGGGACCCAGCAGAGAGTAGAGTTTTCCATTGAAATGACAGGTATTAATCACTGCATTAAGCTGCTCAGCATCTGAGTCCTGTAGTCTCTAAACTCAGCAGTAAGCCAGCACATTCCAACAGTTTCTACTAATTTTTATGCCACAGGCTATAAATATCTAGCCACTAACAAATTACTCCTTTATAGAGAACAGTTGTAAAGAAATATAAAACACTGAAACTTTTTTTTTTTTGCCAATCAGATTAGCAAATTATTAAAAACTAACATGCAGAGCTGGCATCAAAAGCCAGTATATATGCTTTTTGTAAAGTCAGGTGGAAATCAGTATAAAAATTAAAACTACATATGTGCTCAGACCAAGCATTCAACTTGTGGCCCCTGTAATGGAAAAGTAAAAACCATTTCCACGTTCAGGGGAGATGGCAACAGTCCCCAGTAGGACTGCATATCACGGTGCCCAGTGCCGTCAGAGGAAGTGGGCCTAGAGCTGCACTGTCCGGGGGGCTGCCACTGGCCACATGGGCAACTTAAACTCATTACAGCAAAATACGAAGCTGTGCTTCTTAGTCACACTGGCCACACGTGGCTGCTGCCTGGTCAGCCCAGATGGAGAGAAGCCAGCCGAGAAGGCTTGCTGCTCTGCAATAAGTACAGGCTGCAGACTGCTGCGTGTTGTGAAACTCTACATCCTCACGTAAGCAGGAGAAAGCGGGGAAGTATACCCAGACCCCCCTCGTAGCAAGGCAAGGAGGTAATTACTCAGTTTGACATTTTCTGAATGTTACGGTAATTGTGTGTTACTTTTACATTAAAAATAGTAACATTATTTAGGACCAGTACATGCAAATTGCCACTTTCTTCTGTAGACACAGTGCAGGTAGGTGGGTCTCTTACTAGAATTGTTCTATGGCCACTTTGTTTCTGGCCTGGCACTTAGGAGGTATCCTTTTGTGGACTGTGCATGAGTTAACCCCTCATCGACCACCTTCTGAACCCAATCTGCCTAAATTTTTTGAAAGGACAAGATTATCTGAGGAAATTCTGCTAATTAAAATCATAAATGTCTATTTTCTATTCAACACATAAATTTAAGGCATTTTTCTAAAATAAAGAACATTTATTATTACAAGTTGCATAAAAACACAGACAGCTTTTACAAAATGATCTTTGATAGAAAAATATTTTCCGTGTGATATCTGTAGGAACACCACACTATTGCTGTACCTCCCGCTAAAGCTTCAAAGAAACTATATTTCTTATAATTAAAAATAGCCAATATTTATCACAGCTCATCTTTGGAGAAAAGCTCATAGTGTTTTCTGAAGAGACCAAAGCATTTCCTCATGAAGTTACATTCCCACGCCTGGTGGTCACCAGCATGCATGTCAAACACAGCGGCACGTTGCAGTAACTACCGGCTAGTTGCGTGGGAAGGGACCTGGTAGACCTCGTAGTTTACCCCACACTTGACAAGGAGCAACTAAGGCCAAAGGGCTCAAGAGCCCCACTCAGCGGTCTTTTAGTTAAGTCCTAAGTAATCACAAAGATTTAAAAAGTGAAGTTAATGATTTTATTCACATTTATTTCTCTGGGCAGAGACTATGATTTCAGGTTTATTAGGGCTGAGGAGGAGGGAGTGTCAACCACCGCTGCAATGGTATGGAAACTCACGGTTGAAGGGCACTTAGGTCAGACCTGGCTCTGTCTCCCCAGGGACTTGAGTGCTGTGCAGCCGTGGTCCACATGATCGCTGGGCCTCTGCCCACTCGCTTACTCGGGGGGATTGGCACTCAAGTGACAGTTTCAACCATCACTGCAGCTGTGGCCTTGTACTCTGAGCTAGTTTGACAGGAAACTGTCATTTGAGAGAACTGATGGTTTTTCTTTTCTCTGACAGACTCCATGACAATTCAGAAGGTGAAAGGATTGCTGTCACGCCTTCTCAGAGTTCCTGTGTCAGACCTCCTGTTGTCCTATGAGAGTCCCAAAGTAAGTTGCCCAGCAAGACACGGTCAAGCATAGCCCCCACAGCATGCCATGCTGTCAATCTGAGTCTCTACAGAGAGGGCTCTAAATGGAGACCATAGTACGTCTGCTCTGGGGGTGGGCACAGAACACGCTTTGTCGCCTATGTCTCAGTCGCCCTCAACCCTGTGTTCTAATTTTAGATGCCGGGCAGAGAGATTGAACTCGAAAATGACCAACAGTCGTTACAGTTTTACTCTGTGGAAAGTGGAGACTGTCTGTTAGTGCGATGGTGACAGCCAGCTGGTGACGCTCAGATACCACACTGTCACCGTGCCTGGGGTTCACCGGAAATAACTGCTGCATTAGAGCAGCGCTGCTGTCACAGAAAAAAAATGTTTTGTAACTTGCCCTACATATAGAAAAGGTGGTACTTTTCATCAGCAAGAAACCACTTCTAGACTTGTCTGTAACAGCAATAATAAAGGCTTTGTACCTACGGATTTTCTGATTTTATTTCACATTTCTAGTTCATGACTGCACTTCATTATGTTACCATTCAGTATTAAATAGAACCTGGCTAGTCCACTAAAACCTTAACATCTCACTGGCCCAGTCTTCATGGGACTCTCTATCGATACCACTAGTTTAAAAGGTGACTAAAATGATTGGTCAGTCATTTAAGGAGACACGTCCTCCACTACACACGACATACATGCTGTGATCTCTCTTCTTGACTGCACTGTGTGTACAGCACTTACAAAAACTGCTGACACGCTTCCCCTGTAGCCACACCTGAACCAAGCCTGCAGTTGTCTGTGAAGGCAGACCAGCCCTACTGAGATTCTCTCATCACTGTTAAACGTTAGGCAATGACAGGAGGACGAAATTCTTTCAAAGTGCCAACTATTCAGAAACGTCCCTCCCTATGGCACTGAAAACCTAAGAGGTATTTGAATTTATCTTCACAAAAATTTAGCATTTTTTAATAGGAGTCCTAAGGTGTGACTTTTCAGGATTTATGTGAAATGGCAAAAGAAAACGTGCATTAATCCATTAAATAATAAATGAACTTTTAAACCAAGGTCCAGAACTGAGAACTAAATTGGTTCTTTTCCAAGTTTAAGCTGCCCACTTCATTCAGACACCCACAGGAAATAACATTTCCAAAGACCCCAGACTTTGATATCAGTGACCACTGTGTGTGGGTGGTTGGTCACACGATTGCAGCATTTCTTAGAGTTAGTTTTGGCCCGTATTCATCCTAATCATGCTACACGAAGCCATTCTGCAATGCAGGTGGTAATCCCAACTCTCAGTTACTAAAGATTTCTGAACAAGCCAAGTTTTAACCAAAAATGATAGGTAATTCTAAATGGAAATGATGCATCAGGATTTAGAAATATTTTTTTCTTTATAAAGTATTTGGTGTTTTTCAAATCTTCCAATACATAAATAAAATTTTTCTTACACCACAGCATCAGGGTTGATTTTTAAGGGAAACCTTATGCAAACATTAAGAATGCCCACGCTGGTTATGGGGGCACCAGCCCAGAGCACTCCAGAGAGACCACGTGATCCCTGCTGAACTGCCTTTCCTAGATTCACATGCAGATTATCACTTGCCTGCCCTGATCTTTAAACACTGTGCCTTAAAATCATCATCGTTGCGTTCCACACTGGCAGGGGTCACCGCACAGTTCCTTCAGTCTCCAGAGGTCCATGAGCTCCCGGGCAGAGTACTGAGGGGAAGACAGCATCCCCATCTTACAGGTCTTCTCGCACAGCCACAGACTGTCCTGGGGGGACAGAGAGGCTGACAGGGTGCTGTGCCGGCAGCTGCTGTCTGCAGAGGACAGCTCACGCGCAGGCCACTTACCCACCCAGTGAGGCTGCAACTGTTGCCAAAACAATGCAGTATGTGACCTACCCGGCGTGTGTGGGGCGTGGGAAAGCACCCATGGGGTGGCCCTGTAGCCAAGGAATACAGAAACAGTGTAGCATGTGCACTGATGGTCAGCAGAGGGCCTGCTGGGAAGGTGAGGTCTGGCACCCAGGGATGGGGAGTCCACACTGGCCACTAGAGAGCCGGGGCTGCTTGGTGGTGGGGGTCATGGCAGCTTTCTGAGGGAATGCCACAGTGTTCCAGGGACCACACCTAATGCTTCATAGAGGTTACCTAATTCAGTCCTCACAATAACCCTGTGCAGAGGAGAAACTGCTTCCTCTGTACCAGTGAGAACCTGGAACTAAGCAGACCTTGCTCAAGGTCACAGGAAGTTCACGTAGGTGAGTAGTGCTGAGTGGCAAGGGATTTGAGGGGGCCCAACAGCCTACTTCCAGCTGTACAGACTCGCCTCTTCCCAGCATTAGAGCGGAATACAGATCCAGAGCTACCCACCACTTGAGCAGAGCATGTGCTAATGCTGGCTGCAGCCCCACACATCTTTGTAAAGCGGGGCTGACCTGGCCCTGAAGGGGCGGGAAAGGTGCCTGCGCTGACCTGGGCCTTGAAGGCTCTGCTGGGTTCAACGGCCTTGAGATTCCCCAGGGCCAGGAGACTGACCTGAGTCACAGCCAGCCAGGATGCCTAAGGGGCCAAAGCCTGGGGGTGGCAGGAAAACAAAACTGCATCAGGAGGTCTGGGTGTCTCACCCCTGGCCCTGGGTGGGTGGGATGAAAGGGTCTCCCCTGAGCATCAGGAACTGGAGCCTGCATTTGGGTGGGTATCCAGGAGGAGGCCCACAAGTCCCATGTCAGAAACTGGAGGCCCTTATGTATGTCAGCAAAGACAGATATCCTCTGTAGGATGCATTCCACACTCAAACTGAAGTCCCCAAGGAACAGGAGGTCACAGCAGAAAAGCCTCTAAGCTCCATAGCACCACAGTCTGCAGACACCACAAACTGCAGTCAGACCTACAGACACCCAGTACCAGCACAATCAGAAGGAAAATTGTTAGGGTCAATGTGAAATAGACCAGAGATGGGGCCAAAACTCAACAGAGAAATGGGATCAGCAAAGCTGACCAAGTGGACTGGGTTTATTTCTGCCCCTTCCCCAAGGTGGGGTGCATTGCTGTGGGCTCCTCTTCTCTGCACCTTCTATGGTCAAAGTGGAAGCTGCAAGAATCCAGAGTTCAACTGAAATTTTTGCGGCAAAGACCAGCTTTGTGCTTGCTTTCTAGGGTTTTGTTTCCTATGTCTGGTCCATGCAGGTTCGGTTCTTGTTTTTCTGGCTCAGCGATCAGTGTATTTTACTAGACGCCTTACCTTATCTTAGCCAATGTTTCATTTGCATCAGTCAGACCACCCACTATTGGAAATGGGCGTCAGCTGATTCTTTAAGTTTTAAAGCTGCAAAGAATTTCTGATAAAAACCTATTCTTTGTGGGCTGGAGAACTTCCATTCAAAACATTTCCTTGTGGTTTCCACTAAGAAAAGTATTGTATGGGAACCCAGGTGGAGTATAGTACATTCAGATCAAGAGCACAGCTCCGAGGTGTGATCCAGAAGACTCCCTTCCCCTGCCCCCAGCCAGCCTCACTCAGGCCTGCTTACCTGGTACCGTCTGGGTCCTATGGCTGCCATCCATATGCCCATGCTCACATCTTCACCCTAGACCAGCAGCGGAAGGGTGAGATGCACAAGTTCGGCTGCTCCACCATCTGTGCAGATGGTGCCCCACCCCCCTTTGATAATAAATCATTTTTCTGCCTCTGTTTTGCAATCTATGTAATACGAAGTACAGACTTGTACTAACATTGGTACACAGGATAAAAGCCAGCGGCTGTTAGCATGAGACCACACAGCCCACAACAAGGGCCAGTCCCCTCGCCTCGTGGACCCAAAGGCTCCAACACTAATGGGACAAGACCTGGCACAGCTGTTCACTGACACGGTCACCAGTATCACCAAGGAAGAAAACACCTGTTTGTTTGTCTTTCTTCTTCTAAATACCAATTTTACACTCTTTCAGGGGACTAGTAAACATAGACTGAAACTATAGTAAGTAGGCCCAAAAAGGTTTGAGAATAGAATGTAGTGCCAAATTTGAGGAGGAGTGATTCCTACACAGACAATAAAACCCTCTTCCTCTAAGTCAGCTGGCCCTGCTTCCAGGGGTGGGGCCCTGGGCGAGGGGAAGCTTGGTTTGATGGGTGCATTCTGAGGTCATAAATTCTGAATTACCTACCTGATAGGTCTTCAGCCTCCCCGAATTGCTGGCCAGCCAGTGGACAATGTCCCTGGAGACCACGTAGCCCGAGCCGCACGCAAAGGCAGGGTACGCGGGACTGGGGTACTCCAGCTCCTGCCACTTCCCTGTCCGGTCCACTGCCCAATTCCACCTGAAACTGAGGTTTGTGACAAGCTGGTATCTTTGTGTTGCCTGACACATGTCCTACCAACTTTATTATCACCACAAAGGAACAGTGGCAAGGAAAGAATGAGAATGGAAAGTACCAGACCACCTTGTATATGGATGCTTAAAAACTTACTGACCCCTGTGCACTCCTGAAGAACGCAGTTTCAGAAATGTCGCACACTTGTGCTGACATGCGACTGCAGTGGCTGTTAATCTGAGTGCCACCTGCTTCGAGGGTATGAGGGTAAAGCCAAACCACTTTCCCATCTTCATTATGTTAGCCTGAGGTTTTCCGTAAAGTTTTCTTCCCACTAATCATAGATTAATAAAATATAGTAACCCAGGGGCCTAACAGGGCAATTTCCTATCTCAATCACATTTTTCATATTGGAAATGAAGTATATTTCATCTAAAATTAATTACCTTTGACCAGCTACATGTGTGCCAATAACGACGCTGAACTTACTTCCCCCACCAGAAGTTAGGCCCGTCCAGGTTCTCGTGGGCAATCCTGCTAAATATGGCCTCCAAGTCTACATAGCAGTCATCGTCAGTCTTCAGCAGCAGGTCGAAGCTGGTTGTCTCCACAGTCCTGTCGGCAGAAAGGGACATGCAGGTCAGTGTGCCCGTGCCAGGGGATGAGGCGACGCTGGCGCGGCCGCCCTAACGCTTTAAGGAAAACTGTCCCCTCCTTGCTGTACACTTTTTCAGGTTCTTTTCCTTAACACAGCGCTGCTACCACCAACCACAGCCTCACCTGGCAGTCACCGCACGGCCGAACACAGTTGGACACGCCGAAGCGTAAAGGAGCAAAGGAAGGAGAACGCAGCACGAAAGCTTCTGGCTTCCGCGGACCCTATGATCAAACAAATGCTTCACAGACACCGCTCAGGTCGGGCCACCAAATCTGCTGAACATTGGACCCCTGTTTTTAGTAAGAGAGGCCCAGGATGAGGGGACCAGCATCATGCCTGGTCCCTCACAGAATACTGTCAGACAAGCAGCCACAATATGCTACTATCCACATTATATGATTAAAAAAAATGAGTTATACCACTGGTACACATTTTCCTTGGAAACAATTTCCAGCAATGAAACTGTTATCAGTGACCTTTTTGGGAGGCACAGGAGGGTGATTTCATTTATGTAGACATAAAAAGTGTATATAATGGCAAGTAGAGACAAAACATCTTCATTTGTTAATGCCAGCATGAAGCACACATAATAGTTATTTGCTCCTGAGGTCGGTGGTGATTCAGCTGAGTAAAGATGACTGAATAATGAAGCTTTCGTTTACGGAGTGGAGGGCAGACAGGCGGAGTGGGCTCTGGGGAAGCGGGCCCCAGAGCACAGCTGCTAGGAGGTCAATGTGGTCACCCAGGCAGAGATGATGGCCCAAAACCATAGCAACAAACATTGAGGGGTGAGGCCAAGGTCTCAGAGACATGTGAGGAGGGGAGGAGACAAAACTTAAATTGAAGGTAATATCTAGCTAACTTGAACTTCCACAACTGGGAGTCCGCCCCTATGGAAAGTGCTAGAACTCCACCGCACTGATTTCCCATTTCTTGGACCTCCGTTCTGTAATTCTGTAATTCCGTTCCCATTCTGTAATTCTTCACATCCCTGCCTTGGCCCCACTTACAGCAGAAAGGAATGCCTACTACCTTGAGCTGTAAGAAGGCCCAAACTCAGTCCTGGTATTCTAGACACACCCAAACATCCAAGTCGTATTTGCATCTGTCCTCTGCCCACAGGATGACTCCAAAACTATATTAACTTGCCCTAGCTGTGAGACATCATGTTCTGCACCTGATCAGACCAGCGGCCCCTCTGGACCTGGGGACCCTGTCTGCAGAGAGACTGATAGGTTGCCACCCTGCCCAGGACCCAGAGAAGAAGGGACAGAGCAGGGCTCACCAAGAAACATGCTCCCTGATAAAGTTTTAAAGGAGAGATAGGGCATTTACACAATGGAGTACTACTCAGCCATATAAAGAGAAAATTGGACCCTTTGCAGCAGTATGGATGGACGTGGAGAACATGCTAAGTGAAATAAGCCAGTCAGAGAAAGACAAATATCATTATGATCTCACTAGTATAAGGGGATTAAAAAGTAATGTAATAAAGATTAAATAAAATACAAAAAGAAAAAAGAAAAAGACAAAGATGTGAATACACATTATAGATACAGTCCAGACAGAGACACAGTTAGAAGGTTTCAGTCCTGCATCAGGGTGGACACCACTAGGGGCTCCACAGCAAACTACGGGACCCCGGACCAACTTGGCACCAACACCTGTACGTCTAACAGTTACGACTACTGGTCTCCCATCCAAATATGAACTGGGCCGACCCTGCTTAGCTTCCACAATCACACGAGGTCAGGCGCGTTCAGGGTGGTACAGCTGTGACTATTATTGTTGCTATTATTATTATTATAAAGGTAGGAGTTACAACTAAGACCCAAGAAATACTAGAGGCTCTGGGAGTTATAAATACGACAGACTCTGAGGTTTAGTGAATTTCATTTTACATAAAAGTTTTGGAATTAGAGCAAGTAACTTTTAAATGGGTAAGTAGGGAATGGAACTATAATGAAGATGTTCAGCTGAACAGAATTCGGACCAATGACCTGGGTGCTGCAGCTATAACTGGGGACTGAGGAGGGCAGGCATGAAAATGGGCCACTCTCAGACTCACTGACTTTCATCTAAGGTTGCCCTGAGCCAACCGTGGCAATGACTCCAAGTGTGAGCTACACTTGCCCGTTTGTTCTGATGGTCCCTGTCATTCCCATGATGGCTCTGCCAATCTAAGGGAGGAAGGAGTGGCACTGATCAGACCTGTCCTCACAGAGAACCAGGACACACAAGACCATATCTCAGGCGTTTAGGGTCTTAGGTTAGTTTGTTTCCTAAAAATCTCAATGGTCTGATGGTTTGATAAATTGTTTCTCCATGAAAAGAACACTAAAACAAAATCTATCTACTCAGCAGTTTTACAACCTACCATTTGTAGAAGTTCAACAACTTCGCAGGAACGTTTCGGTAAGTGTCGATGACATCCACAAAAATAATATCATCATGGACGCTGCTTTCCTCCTTGAGTAAGGCATCTTCCTCATGGAGATTACTTATATGATCAATACGTCTTTGAGGGCGAGAATGAAGGTTTTGTAAGAGAGCATCACCTTCTAAAAAGGAGAAGTCAAGAGCTGGAGAAAAATACCATTTGCAAACAGAGGACCCAGAACTCGCACCCACTAAAACTCTGTTCCCAAGGTAAGCTAACAGGAATATGGCTGGTAGGCACTTGGAGGCAGGGAAATGGGAACTATCAGGATAAACGGACACTCTTGCTGTGGAGGACAGTCCAGCAGGACCTAGACCGGCTGAGGATACGCAAGCTGTATGACATTAGTCCAGTGGGGACGTTAGCTTATGTGACCACAAGGACATTTGTTACAGCACTGCTTGTAACAGGAGAAAACGGAACCCACCTAAATGCCCACTCATGGGAGAATGGCTGAATTGGTGTGTTCACACAGTGGAGTGCAGCAGTTTAAACTGCGACCTGGTCTTGCATGTGAAGGGGAATGGTGTTGAGAAAAAACGCTGAGTGAGAAAAACGTGTGGCTAATTGATACACGCAGTATGATACCACAAATGTCATTACAAAACATTCTCAGCAAAGCATGACTTGGAAGACATGTGCCTGTGCACTACAGGGGACAGCAGGAAAGGAAGGATGGGGAGGGTGTGATGATGGAGGACAGCGGCCCTGTCTCCAGGGAAGGGTGAGGGGTGGGGTGGGGACAATGGGAAGGGTGGAGCTGCAGGTATACCTGTAACACTTGCTTTCTTTGAAAAAGTAACTATGACAAAAGGTAAGCATTGCTAATTCCGAGTAATAGGTACATGGCCATTTCTTACAGCAATCCCTATTTTTGGTGTATTTATAATATTTCATAATAAAAATGGCTACTAAAGTACTTAAAACACTATTTAACATCTCACAAGTTAACAGGTCACCTGCCACATGTGTGCAGGGACTGTCTTCAGACTCTGTGGATATAATTAAGGCAGCACTAGGGCGGGATTTTCTCAAACGTCTCAAATTAAGAGAAAATTTCTGGAAAAAAAAAGGAAGTGACTGAGGAGCAGGGAAAGGAGCTAAAAAGTGATGTAGTGCTCCACTTTGTAACTGAGAATGGAGAGACCATGGAACAAGAGTCTGAAGACCTGCGTATTTGATCTCTGTCTCTGCCACTCTGTGAGACACTGACCAAGTACAAGTCTCCAGGCCTCAGCTTTCTTGCCCCTACAAGGAGGGCTGGATCTCAGGAATGCTTCCAGAAAGGCGATCTCCAGGTCCCAAGCCCAAAGATACTGCAGGTCTGGGGTGGGACCCAGCAATCTGCACTTTTAAAAATTAAAAAAATATATTGATTTTAGATAGAGGAATGGTGAGAGAAGCACTGATTTGTTGTTCCACTTACTGATGCACTCACTGATTGCTTCTAGTATGTGTCCTGACTGGAGATGAAAACCTCAACCTTAGTGTATTGGGAAGACACTAATCAACTGAGCTCCATGGCCAGGGCCCAATCTGCATTTTTAACATGTGCCTCCCTGTACCTCTGACTACCTCTTAAGAAACACAAGCCTAAATAACTTTGGGGTCTTTTCAACTCTTATGTGCTATTATAACATCCTTTCATCTTAATTTAGAAGGGTAAATACACACAATATAACACTTACAGTGAAAATGTTATAAAACTGCAGTTACAGAAAATGGTGACAAGATGAGAGAAGAAATTAAATACAGGCTTTTTTGATGAATAAATTACACATTCTGCTCTATATTGCATCTATCTGAAAGATGTGAGAATGAAGTGATGCATTGGTGTGTGTTTAAATTCTGGTGATCTGTCTAGGTGCTGTTTAAAAGATGCCTCTGGTGGTTTACAGCCTCTCAGGGTCTGGAGGTGTCAGAGAGACCAACCTAGGGAACCTGTTTAAACACAAACACGAGAGTTCCAGCCCTGAAGATTTTACTGCTGCCGCTCACGGGATGGCTGATGCCCCACAAAATTTAAGAATTTGTGTGTCATGTGATTCTACTGAATGGCCCTTTGACCCTCAGATTAAACAAAAATTTTCTACCCTGATTTCTGGATATATTCAATACATGAGAAGATAATCAATTCATTTTAACTCCTTTAGCTTAAAACTTGAGTTATTTCACTCTTCTTTTGAAAAGTATTTTCCTAAGGCACCGTACAATTACTAATAAATGAGTTCAGCAACGTTGCAGTGTACAAAATTGATATATAAAAATCAATTGCATACATTACCAATGAACAATCAGGAAATATAATTTTTAAAAATTCCATTTACAATAGCATAAAAAATTAGCATTTAATAAATTTAACAAAACAAGTACACGACTTGTACTCTGAAAATCACAAAGCATAACTGAAAGAAGTGAAGAAGACCTGAATAAATAGAAAGACACTCCATATTCATGGATCAGATATTTAATGTTACGATGTCAATGCTCCCCAAAATGATGTATCTACACACTGAATACAACCCCTTTCAAAATCCCAGCTGGCTTTTTTGCAGAAGTTGACAAGCTGATCCTAAAATTCATATGGAAATGCAAGGGACCCAGAATAGCCTAAACAATCTGGAAAAAGAACAGGGCCAGAGGACCCACGCTTCCTGATTTCAAATATTACTACTCTGAGCAACATAACTGAGACTGTAGTTGCAGGGCAGAGAAAGACACGGAAATCAACAGAGAAGAGCATCCAGAAATGAATCTGTGGATTTAAGGTCTGTGAGCAGGTGCATGGTGGTCGGGGCTGGAGGGGAGGCAGAATGAGGATGAGGGCTGATGGGCCCCGGGGTTCTTCCCGCAGTGCTGGAAGTGATCTGCAATCAGCACAGCTGGGTGCAGAACTCAGTACACTAACCGCACTGAATTAACACTTTAAGAGGACAAATTGTGTGGTTGTGAATGATACACCAATAAAGCTATTTTTTAATGACAAAAAAAAAACAGATCACTTTTTATGCCCAAGTACGGAGTAAGACTAGGTACATGAGATTCAGTATGCTTTTCAGCTTTCAACCAGCCAACTTACCCTGAATAGCATAAATAAAACCACCTGCAACTCCCTCCACACCTTCCATGAATTCGTGAGGCAATGCACCCTCTGCAGCCTGAAAGAAACAAGATTGCGAGTGTTGGGTGTTTCATCTCTCTCACACACACACACACACACACACTTCTTACACTTGAAACTGACAGGCAGAATTCATAACATGGAGCACAGCAGTGAAATCTGCCCACACTGTGAGCATACTAGGCCTGCGCTATTGGGGGACACCAGTGGCCTCCTGGTTCTGTCACCTAATTACAAATCACACATGAGGGGTGTACAATGCTCCACACAGCAGTCAGAATCCCAACTTACACAATCAGATATTCTTGAGCTTGCCACCATAATAGTACAAAATCCAATTTTATTTTGCACTGTAACCTCAGCACTTAAAAAAGATTATCATTTTTCATTTCTTGGAGATTGAACACTCCCACGAGTCTGAACACATTCAGGCACAGTCTGAAGCCAGGTCACTGTGCAGAGGAAAGGGCCTCTCAACACGGCCATTGACACTGGTGAGGCGCACAGCGACTCCGACACTGACAGCCGCCGCAGTCCGGCTGCCACTCAGTGCCAAGGCTCTGTCACCATGAGGGATCCACGTGATGCCCTTGCTCAGAGTTCAGTGATGCTGCTGTGTGGCACACCCACCATGGGGACTGAGGGGGCCTCCAGCTGCTGCAGCGCGCTCATGGCACCTCTTCTGCACACTTGCCTTTCAGGGGCTACTGCCCGGCTCCTCCTGTCCAGACGGATCTTTCAGCTGTGCTGTACTGGACAAAGCAATGTTCTACAGCTATTAGAGAGACAGTGTCCTGATGTGACTGTCATAACTTGTCATTTAATATAAAACACAGTTTGTAGCTGAATGTGGATGAAATAGCAAGTGAATGCTATAGATTCCAGCCAAGCAATTTCATAAAAGGCTGTGTGCTCTTTATTTGTTTATTGTATAGACTACATTGTTTTGGCTTATTTAGAACTTGATAGTACTTTCCGTTTATTAATTTCTATCTAAAAAGTCACAACTGGGCTTTTGTTTTGGTTTTTAAAATTTTTTGATATTATCACTTGCTGGCAAGGGAGCAAGACAAGACTCAGAACTTACAGGTTTGTGTGTTTATGAGGGAAATCTGCGTTCGCACATGGGGTTGGTTCGAGTTGGCTGCCAAGTCCCCTGACGTTGTTTAGGTACACCGAGCTATCTATAGCTCCACAACTATAGTCACCCCCAAAGTAGATCGCTTGAGTCTTTACATTTGAACCTAGTCCTCAACTCAGATGTAATCTGATTTCCTTTTGTGTAACCAACGCACTACTACAGCATTCTGGCACATTTTGGACATTTTTAAGTTTCATAAATAGAAAAGGAGGCAAGATATGATAGATACTTGACTTGAAAATAATAAAGAAAATATAATTAAACTCCATGAAACATTCCATCTTAAACAAAAAAACTTTTCATAATAAAGGATGAAACCCTAACCATGGCCCACAAGGCTAGGGTTGCAATGCCACACAGATTTGTGGCCACTGTGGAAACGTCCCTCTTCCGCAGGGGGGCACTGTTGCGCTGTGGGTCCTCCGGGGGTTTGCAGTTGCACTGTGGACCTGCAAGGTCCCTACTCCTCCACCTGCGCCAGGCTCACCAGTGATGTGCAGTGCGAGTTTTCTGAACGGGCAGCAACATGCTGTATGGTGTGCACTTCAAAGTCAGGAATTAATCCACATGAATAAGGTTAATATTTAATGAAAATGTACTCATTTGTGAATTGAAGTGCAAGTGCTTTTCTAATCATTACATCAGAGCATTAAGGGGAACAAAAGACTGCACCACAAACACCACTTAACTGGAGTTCTTCCTTTTAAGTTTGTCTCTGCCTCCTCCCCCTACCCCTGCTGTTTAAAGAATTTTTATTAAAGCACGAATATTATAATCCAAATTACACTTTCTTGCTCAGTTATCAATACTGTTGTACATGTTCTTTATCATTCTACATTCATTTACTCTGAGAAATTTACCTGTCAAGCTGTTTTAAATTTGAAGCAAATTTGAATAAATGAAAAATATAAACAGAAATTCCAGCAATATAAATGAAAGGGAAAACTCAAATCTTATTTCCAATACTTTCATCTATAGTATTTAAAAAAAAAATTGTGTCCCAGGCATGAGGTAGCTCTGGCCACCAGCACAGGCATTGAGTCAGAGCAAACGAAGGATGGCTCTGCTCTGCCCCATCCCATGTCTCCCTTCCCTCTGCCCAGTTTTCTCTGCAGCATTTTAAATAGCATCCTGCATCAGAGCGAGACAGAGGACATTCTGGATTTTATTAGGCAAGCAAGCGTTCTTGATGTTAAATACTATTGAGAAATAAAATGTCACTATTCCTCAAATGCTGTGATTTTAAGGCAAAACTATACAGGTGGGGCAAAAGTAGGTTTACAGTTGTTCATATGGAAAAATAATACAATAATAAATAATACAAGAATTCTGTATGTCATGTACTCACAACTATAAACCTACTTTTGCCTACCCTGTATTTACAAATAGTTAAGTTACAAAGTCACAGAACATTTGGGGTTTTAATTGACACATTTGTTACTATGTGTCCTAAAACACACAAGACTACTCCATACTGTCTGGGCTGTGTAAAAACAAACTGAAAAACACTTTTATGTATTGGAAATGCTGAAGTATGCCATACCACCTTAGAACAAAATGAGAGTGACTTACTGTGAGGACCCTGAGAATGCCCCCTCCATCATTTATGGTCACTGTGTGGAGGTTCCTTGACATGAGGCCCTGGGGGTCCTGGCTCTCCCACACAATTGTGCCTTCAAAGCTCTTTTGAGAAAGATGAAAAGTGAGTCATTTCATTACTGCTGTCATTTCGGTCTTAAGTAAATTTTAAAGGAAAAACATTTATCCTGAAGACACATGGGTTAAAATTTTTATCCCGCAACTAATGCATCATTGTTAACATTTTGGTATATATACCCTTGAGTCTAGTTTTTCAAATACACATCTAAAAAACAATAAAAAAGCATATACAGACAACTTTGCACGTGCTGTTTGCTATATCCCAAGTCAAAGCACTTTCTCGAGCTACCGCAGTGGTCACAACCCTTTTTTTTTTTATCTGCATTTCAAAAAATGCCCCACCGTCAGACACAGGGTGCTTCCAAGGATTTATTAAAATCATGTGAGCCACCTATTGCTGTTAAGGTTTATTTTCCCCCAATAATTTATTTAAAATTAACTTCCAGAGCGAAATTACTGGGATAAGAAACAGATGTAGTCTTTTAAATGATTTTTGGTACACAGTGTCAAACTGCTTTTCAAAAGCAAATTATATTAATTTAAAGGGTCATTAGCAATTTATGAAAATGCCAGTTGCATTGTACTTTTCCCAGTATGGGGTATTAGTAAAAGAAAAGAAGTTTATGCTGACTTGTTACATTAAAAAAGTGATTCCCCATTTAACTGTGTTCCTTCGGAGTTCCAGTGATGCTTGTGAACTACAGTCTTTTCTGGGCACCGCTTTGCCATGCTTCTTTGCCATTTAGCTACTGAATTTTATATTTTTTCTCATTAATCTGTGTGAGCTTTTAATAAATAATCCTGTATATATTTTATATGCTAAAAATATTCTTCAGAATTATGTGCCACTTAGTTTTTTTAAAATTCAAAGTTCCATGGTTTTATCTTGTTTAATCTGACAAGCTTTTCCTTTGTGATTGTTACTACTAAATTCTGAGTTTAGGAAGTTATGTTCTCCACCCACAAGGTTTGATATACATTTAAATTCTGTCTTCTGAGTTCCCTGTGGTTTTCCACTTGCAGGATCTGCCCCTGGCCAGCTCTTCAGCTCCACTCAGGCAATGGAGGCAGCCAGTGCCCAGTCTCTCTCCAGCACACCAACCTTTCTTTTTGTTAAAATATATTTTATTGATTATGCTATTACAGTTGTCCCAAATGTTCCCCCTTTGCCACCCTCTGTGCCTGGCACCTCCCTTCCCTCCAGCAAAGCCCCACTTAGTTCATATCCATGATTTGTGCGTATTAAGTTCTTTGGCTTCTCCATTTCCCATACTATTCTTTCCACCACCCTGTCTATTTTGTACCTACCAGTTATGCTTCTTAATCCCTGTACCTTTCCCCCATTCTGCCCCTTCCCACTCCCTGCCAGTAACCCTCCATGTGACCTCCATTCCTGTGATTCTGTTCCTGTTCTGGCTGTTTGCTTAGTTTGTTTTTTTAGATTCAGTTGTTGATAGTTGTGAATTTGTTGCCATTTTAATGTCCATACTTTTGATCTTCTTTTTCTTAAACAAGCCCCTTTTTAACATTCCATATAGTAATGGCCTGGTGATGATGAACTCTAGCTTTACCTTGTCTGGGAAGCACTTTCTCTGCCCTTCCATTCTAAATGATAGCTTTGCTGAGTAGAGTAATCTAGGTTGTAGGTCCTTGCTTTTCATTACTTTGAATACATCTTGCCAGCCCAATCTTGACTGCAAAGTTTCTTTTGGTATATAGGTACCCGACATACCAAATCAGCTGACAGTCTTATGGGAACTCCTTTGTAGGTAACTCTCTGCTTTTCCGATTCTCTGTCTCTAACCTTTGGCATTTTTATCATGATGTGTCTTAGTGGGGTCATCTTTGGGTCCAACTTGTTTGGGACCCTCTGAGCTTCCTGGACTTGCATGTCTATTTCCTTTGCCAAATTAGGAAAGTTCTCTTTCATTATTTTTCCAAATAAGTTTTCAATTTCTCGCTCTTCCTCTTCTCCTTGGCATCCCTATGATTTGGATGTTGGTACATTTGGAGATATCCCAGAGGCTCCTTATGCTATCCTTGTTTTTTTTGTTTTTTTTTTTTTTTAATTCTTTTTTCTTCTTGCTGTTCTGGTTGAATGCTTATTTCTTCTTTTAGTTCCAAATAGTTGATTTGAATCCCAGCTTTCTCCCCTCCACTGACTGTTCCCTGCAGATGTTTCTTTATTTCACTTGGTGTAGCCTTCATTTCTTCCTTTATGTTGTTGCTGTACTCAACAAGTTCTTTGAGCATCCTAATCACCAGTGATTTGAACTCTGCATCTTATAGATTGGTTATCTCTGTTTTATTTAGTTCTTTTTCTGGGGTTTTGTTCTGTTCTTTCATTTAGGCCATATTTATTTGTCTCCTCAATTTGACAGCCTCCCTGTGTTTGTTTCTGTGTATTAGGTAGAGCTTCTTTAACTCACTGTTTTAGTAGTATGGCCTATTATAAAAAAGGCACCTATAAATTGTGTGTGGGGGAGCCTTAGGTAATCGCCAGTGTGGGGCAATCCAATTCACCACTTTGTGGTTCTGTGTGTGGGGAGGGCTTGAAGAGGGGACAGTGCTGCTAGCTGGTCTGGAGGTTTGCCTGGCACTTGCCCCATTTCCGGTCACTTCACGCACTTCCTGGATGCGACTAGCTAGCTCCCTTCCAGATGTTGCCCTGGTGGTGAGTCCCAGAGTGGGTGGGTTTGTGTACCTTTTAAGTCCCTGTGGGCCTTTTAAGCCAAACCTCCTGAAAATCTGGCAGTTTCTTCTGCCACCCCAACCCCGACTGGTTTTTACAGCTAGAAGTTATGGGGATTTATCTTCCCAGTACTGGAACCCTGGGCTCTGGGGTCTGGCCTGAGGCCAGGATTGCTTACTCCCAAAGTATCCCTCCTAATTTTTATCCACCACATGTGAACATGGCACCGTCTGTTCCACCATTGCCTCTCTGTGCCACACCACGTCTCTCTGCTGTTCTCTGCCTGTCTCCATGACTCCGCCCCTCCTACCCACCTGGATGAATGTGGCTTCTTTAAATCACTGGATGTCAGACTTCCACACAGCTCGATTTTCTGATGGTTCCAGGTGTTGTTTTGAGATCTAGTTGTAATTCTTCCTATGGTTGCCAGAGGAAGTGAAGTGTATCTACCTATGCCTCCGTCCTGACCAGAAGTCCTGTATGATGTTATAGATCCCACTCCACACTCTGTTTCCTGTTTACCTTTCTATTGTCAGACTAACTGCTCTCACTGGACAGCAGGGACCTTGCTGGCTTACCAACCACCACATCCCCAGCATCCAGAGTAGCCTGACTTATAAGCAGCACACAAAATAAATGTGTAAATGAGTGAACAGCAGAAACTAATGTTTCTCTAAGAAAAATGTGTACTTAATGTTGAATTCAAAATCAATGATTAATTCTGGTGTAGGGCATGAGATAAAAATATAGTTTTAATGGTCTAAAAATTTCATGTAGTAAAATTAAGAGATAAGTACTTTACAGTAATGTCTCATTTAGCAAGCATTATGAGGATACAGCACAAAATCGAATCTGTCCAATAAGTGAGACCAGTGGTTTGCAAGCTTTTTTTAAGCAATAAAACTTCTTTACTAAAACAGATAAAAACACTGAAAGAGTCAGTGTTCCTCAGGCAGCCTGTCACTTTATAATCAGCTAATGTGCCTTAACTGTCATTGTCTGGGACACACCTGATGCACCTGGTGGAGTCCTAGGGCTCCTCAGGGTAGATCCTGTGGACACGCCTTGTCTCATCCTTTCCTAACCTTTAAAATCGAAAAATGATACCACCTCACAGGGATGAGGATGAGTGATAGAGTGCTGTTTCTCTGCTCTGCAACATGCAGCTTTACCAACACCAGAGGGAACCTGGAATCACTATATTGTGCATCTGAAGCAGTTTTATGTCAATTATAGCTCAATAAAAAAGGAAAAGACAAGACTGTCCTCTGAGTTGAACTAATTACATCTGTACATTAAAGAAAATAATATTCCTAATAACTAGGAAAAACTCTAAGATTGAAGCTTAATTAAAAGATCAATACCTTAAGCAATGCATCACAACTGGCCACTACAGGAAATGTTGCACTGTGGCTGTGAGCAGGGGGAGAAAGACCCAGTAACTGGAGGATGCAGAACATTCGGGTCACCACCCCCCTGTCCAAATGAGCTGAAACACCCTCCTGCCACATTTGTAGTAAAACTTGATACCCAAAAAAAGCATGGTTCAAACTCAGTTTTCAGGTGCCTGACAGAGCAACAAGAATGCCCCTAGACAGGGGCTGTGAACTTTTAAACCACTCTAATACAATTATTTTCTCCCCTTTTCAGTTCATGGCACACATTAACTAATTACTAAAATTCTGTGGCTCACCAAAAAATGTATTTTTTGCTGACCTGACAAAAATCGTCAGGTATTGTGTGTTTTAAACATTCTTGCGGCACATGGGTCGAAATCTGCTGCTCTGATAAGCTAACACCCATTAAGGACGGATGAACTGCCATTCCGGTTTATATGCTGATCTGGGAATTCAGGTAACATCATTCAGTGAGAACCTGATCATCTCTGAGTAAACTAACTGGAAGGCCAGGGTCAAAACCTGAGAACTAAGTCCTCAGCCCTTGGCAGTGTAGGGCTGCTTTGGGTTCACCATGTCTTCCCCCTCAGCAAACACAACTTCTTGCCCTTGGTATACTTCACTTTCTTCTAAAACTTCACTAGTCACAGTTTGGAAGGACTGATACTGAATATGTTCAGGAGAAAGAACTGATAGAATCTGGTGAGTGCTCAGACACAAGAGCTGAGGATAAACCCCACGATTCTGGTTTGGGTACCTGAGGAAAAGGAAGTCTGTTATCCACGACCAAAAACCCAGGAGACGAGAACGGTGCCATGGAGATGATAGCACCATCAGGATGCCCACGGGACACTCAGGTAGAAAAGCTCAGTAGGCAGCTGAATGTGGGGTGTTCATGAGCGAAATCGGGGCTGTAAATTTAACAGCTCCGTTCATAACCAGGTGATAATGGATGAAACTGCCTAAAAAGAATGAGTAAGAGAGAAGGCTGTGTATCAAACCCTAATGTTAATATTTAAGAAGAAAGCAAAAGAGGAGAAAATGAAGTAAGTGGAAAGAAGGACTAAGTCAGATGTGGCTGAACCGAGAGGATGAACATTGTAGAAGCCAAGACAAAACTGACTGATCAGGGGAAGGGCAGAGGTCACTGGGAACTTCAGTGACTGCCATTTCAAATGAACCACACCAAAAGAAAAGCTCTAACAACCAAATAAAAATGTTCTGCCTTGAAACTACAAATCTGGAAAATGTGGTGTCAAACAAGGAAATCTCCGCCCTGTCCACTCCACTGAAAGTTGGTGTGCGACCTGCTTGTCCCAGGGCTCCTGCTGCTCAGGGTCAGGATGCACCAACGGGCTGCCTGCACTGTGTCCTTGTCCACATTCACTGGCCGCACATGACCCTGGTTTACTCACTAGACTCACACACCCACACAGTTGTGTTGTTTCTGGGAAGGGAGCAGCTCTCTCTCCCCCTCCCCACACCTGCTCCTGCTCCACGTTGAGGTCACCACTGCGTTCCTACGCTCTCAGGATCACTTTCTACTCTGATGCAAAGGAACCATAATGCTGGGAGCCTCTGCAGATGAGAAACAATTTGTTTATGGCGTGTCCCTGCTAAAAGCGTAAGACCAAAGTAAAAGTTAGGAAGAACATCTTGGTACAGGTTGGAAAAATGAGACCTCGTAAATTATCACACGCACCATGGCTGTCGTAAGCAAACTATCTGCGACCTCTTTCAAACGGCATTAATTTTTTTTGTGTCCTATTTCTTATTTGTCATCCGAACCAACAGAATAGCTTGAACACGCAGTAGTTTTGTGTCTGTAACTGTTA
The DNA here is from genome assembly GCA_004027475.1 of Anoura caudifer. Lineage (NCBI taxonomy): Eukaryota > Metazoa > Chordata > Mammalia > Chiroptera > Phyllostomidae > Anoura > Anoura caudifer. The sequence continues at coordinate 59,068 of PVKU01007317.1, forward strand.
ACGTTTCTGCTGGATTGGAGAAATGACTACATCTAAAAAATTCTGACTTTGATTAAAAAAAAAAAATACATAAGTACCCACAATACTAACACTACTGTCTCTAGTGAGTAAGGTGAATGAAAATAGTCTTTTTATTGAAATTAGTTCCAGGTTTCAACCGCACTACTGAGGAAGATAGGAAATTAGAGAAATAAATATTTTAAGAGAAACACACAGCAGTCTCCATTAAAATCTGTGCCTCCCCCCCACCCCCTGCACTGAGATTTATGCTTCAGTGAATCACATGATGAGAACATGACAAGAGATTTGCTTACTTGACAGGCTACACTGCTGACATGTGATTCCGCCAGAAAGGAACTGTGGAGGGCCTAAGGAACACAGCCTCTTGCTTCCTCTCAAATGCAGTAAAGATCTGCTTCCTCCTGTCACTCTCTGCTGATGACAGGCAGGCACACCACTCTTCTCTGCCAGTTTTCTGTGCTAATGAGCCTCTTTAGGCTTGATGTAGCAGAAATTTGAATTAAACATGGTTTCAACAAAAATAGGATTGTGTGTAAAAGAATATTTCTTAATTTTTAAAAGTTTATTTTTCTTTTAAATAAAAGGAATATATATTTATTATGGAGCACTTAGAAAACGATACACAAACAGAAGAAACTGAAAGTCATCCACAATCCTGCCCCCCGTTAAATAACCACCGTTAAATAACTGCAAGTATTTAAAAGAAAAAATATTACTCAGAAGTAATAAAAAATGAAGAGTTGATTTAGCTGAAAGCATAAAGCAAAATAAGGATCACAAGGCATTGAAGACCACCTGGACTCACCGACTGTTAGCATGTGTTCACGTCTGCTTTATCTCTGTCTATACACACACATACTTTTCTGCTGTGCATTCCCTTAAGTAAAATGCTGATAATGTGACGTGTCTCATTTAAATATTTCAGCATGTACTTCCTAAGAACAAGAACACTAAAGGAAAGTAATAGTATTTGTGGATCTACCAAAATTTGTAATTCCTTTTCTAGAAGAATGGGAGAGACTCTGTAAAGCTGTGATTAGCCTAAAGTATTAAAGCTTATTTTCTTCCTCTTTGTCCCTATTGTGATTCCTCTCTCTTAGACAGTTTCCCAAGCTCAGCACCATCGATGCGCGGGGCTGTCCTGTGCACTGCAGGGTGTTTGGCAGCGCTCCAGCCTGCACCCTCCACATGCCAGCACCACTCCACACACAGCTGTAAACAACTGAGCATGTCTCCAGACACCGTTAAATGTCCCCCCAGAGGCACATGCCCCAGCTGGAGAAACACTGCTCCTGATGACCAGGATACCCCCAATCCGGATGAGCGCAGCAGAAATAAGGACAGTACACACGCATGTCCTGAATGCTTACCATTCTACGTGTAAGCATTCAGGGGTGACATGTTCTACTTGTTCTACATGCATCAAATTGCTCAGTCCCCAGAATAGCCCTCTGACCTGGGTCGGGCAGCACCTCTGTCTACAGAGGCAGCAGACACAGTGAGTTAAGGGGTGTGCACAGGTCGCAGAAACACTGTGCAGTGCAGCAGGGATTCAACCGCACCCATAGGTGCCCGCACTCCACTGTGCCCTCATGGACTTACTCTCAGAGCATCATTTTATCTTTCCTACTCACACCAATCCTCTAAGTCTTTTGTGAGACTTAGCCCCACATCAGGCTGCAGGCCATTCTGTACAGCACCTAACACCACGCCAGTGCTCCCGGTCTCCTGGGAACAACACGATGAGCCTTTGGGAGCTGTGCAAAGTCTGAGCTGCTGTGGGTTCTGTCCTTGCTCATTCTGAGTAGAGAGAAAGGACTCTTACAGATGACTTGCTTCGATTCTAAAGAAGCTTCCCAAGTAGTGATGTAGGAAACCCTCTCGACAGAGCCTGACACACGGTAAGCTAAGTGGAATGTCCAAGTTAGCTCTTCCCCCCACCAGCTGCTTTCGGGGCAGGATCTTCACACTGTCTAATCACACAGCCCAGTGCTCAGCACACACCAAGTTCTCCATACATATTTTCTGAGCAAATGAATAAACAAACCAAAGAATTGCTCCCTTCGAACCTACTGTCCAGCAGTCGGCCAATACACTTAGTTGACCACTACTCTTAATTATAAGAGATGTTTTTAATGGGCCACACCTCCCTTAACAAGGAAAAATGTTCATTTCATGTATGCAATTTACAAAGGACACAGGAAAACAGGCATTCTCCCATAATGCTGACACATCCAAACGCACACAAATGGCATGCCCTCCAGAAAGAAACAACAGGCCTTCAAAATGTGTATAAACTTGAACCAACAATTCATCCTACAATTACCAGCTATGTACACAAAAGAGAGGTATGAGAATGTTCTCTGCGGTCTTTTTAAATAACATGAGAAAGTGTGTTTTAGTTTTGCTTTCACTCAAAATGTGTTTAAGCAGAAGTTTATATGTAGGTGGAATGGAGAAGTCTCTGACAGAATTAGCCTATGTAGTTTCAGCTCCTTGTACACGACTCCAAAGACCCCTGGCGTGTCACAGAATGTGTGAGTCTGCTGTAGCATAAAGGTGAACAGCCCCATAAGACTGGTAGGAGAATGGTTCCTGCTTGACCAGCGTGGCAGGCCACCTGTCTAGCTTCTACATCTGAACTCAGTTTTGATGTCGCAAGATGAGCTCTAGCTGATCTAACGTGACTCACAGGGGTTTCTGGGGAAACTGGCTCCCACTGTGTCTCCAAAGCACAGAGTTCGGGAATGCACTCAGACCAGACTGAAACGGCCCGAAAGGCTGAGGCCAATGGACGAGCACTGTGTGCGTGCCCAGCAGAGTAGTGCTCTGCGACCGCACTGCGGCCTGACTGCAGGGCTGACAGGGCACCTGCAGGTGAGGCGGCCCCCAGCTCACATCACTTCAGATTGGATCTGGAGGGACCACAGGCAAGTTACATTTTTAGACATCTACAACTAGGAGGAGTTTCATTTCTCTGGGAAATGTCGCCCAGCACTTTGCCATTATCTTGTCTGCACTGCCCCAGCCCTGATTCTTTTTTTTTTTTTTTTTTAATTTTATTTATTGATTTTGAGAGAGAAAGGAAGAGGGAGTGAGAGGAACATCGATTTGTTGTTCTACTTATTTATGCATTCATTAGTTGACTCCCATATATGCCCTGTCCAGGGATTGAACTTGCAACTTCCAGTGTAGCTCTAACCAATGGAGCTACCCGGCAAGGGCTGCCCTGAGTCTTTAGATGAGTAAACTATTGCATTTACTCACGTGGTCTTGGTGTCTGGTCTTTCTGTGAATGATCCATACCTATTACTATTCTTTGTCACTAACACAGCCATTCAGCCCTCTACTCCACTCACTAAACCATGGTAACAGGCAACGCTTTGCAGAGTGCTTCGGAAACCTGGAGGGATGATAAGCTCCCTGGAAGTATGAATGCAGACTGAGACCTTTTAGTCCATCCCAGTTGGTGGCCTCATCTGCCTACCACCCCAGAGAGCTGCCCTGAACAACAGATCCAACACCGGCCCCTGAGCACAGCCCCGGGCACACAAAGGACTGCTGGGTACTCCAGTCTCCATGCCACCCTGTACCTCTGGTAGGATGAACTGCTCCACGGGCTTGTACCACAGCCTGTTCACCTGCACACCGCAGCTTGGGGGACTAAAGCGAGCGATGAAGAGGGCCTCCTACAAGTTGTGGGGGGAGACAAGAAGAAATAGTTCACATTGGACACTGCAGATTCAACCAGTCTTCAATACCTTCAGTCTCAGTGGCCCCTGCCGTGGTTACTAACACTGGTCTGCCATGGTTTAGGTGTCATTTGGGCTTTCTAGTGTAACTGTGGTTTAAATAAAGATATTTCAGATAACAAAAATTGTCAAGAAGTTCTAAAACACAACAAATAATCCATATAATCTTAAAAAAATCTTGCAATGAGGAGCATTAGGGGAAGTGTGAGCTGTTGTTAAATTAAGCCAACTTAACCAAAGGATTAAGAATGAATTGAAATAACACAGATTTCTACACAGAACAAAGATACTCAGGAATCTCCTTCGAAAAGAACCTTAAAAGGAAATAAAAAACAAAAAGACAATATAAAAGAGCACTGATTCTCAAGTCTGCTGTTTTCTTAGGCTCCTCCCAGTTTGTTTTAGGCAAAACCATCTCCTCTTCTCATGCCTATTCCTATACACCGATCTGCCACAGGGGAGCACCCGTTACGTCTATCCAGTCCATGTGGAAGTTCAGAATCAAGGGGGTGTCAAGTGGATTATGAGTACTTTTTTCATTAACAGCAGTTCTTGGCAATGTGCTGGAAATACTTTTTTGCACCGTGGCTCCCTGTGAACCCATTAGCATCCACTTTCAATTAGGCCTTTGAGGACCTTTAGCCAATTTCTCCTTAGCTAAACATATGGCTACTATAAGTTAAATCAACACGATCAACATATTGTATGTCTGAACCAAATGACTGGACTGATAACTCAAACATTATGAATAGTTAAAAAAGACACTGCATGTATTTAGACAGTTAAGTGTATGAAAAACATTCAAGATAAATCCTAATTTTTAGATAAGCATATCAGTGAAATTCAGAGTATTGCTATTTCAGTTACCTATATGAATTTCAGTATCAGTGAAACTTTTAACCACAGTAATATATACACTGCTATACTTGAACAGCTTAATAAATTTCTTCTTACTGTAATCATAGTGGCTGGAATCATCAAGAGGACTTGCTCTCTCTCATATTTACATTATTAAGCACATTTGCAAACTATACAGATTCTTTAGAGGAAGCAGAAATAGGACAAATAGCAAAAAAGAAATTTAACTTTAAATTGATTTGTATAGTTATGGTGACTAATATTGTATCTGTTAGTAACCATCAACATTAGCAATAATATAAAAACAGTTTTTAAAATGCCCAAAAAACCCTGAACAGAGTTCTGCTTCCAGTGATGTCAGACCAGTTCTATAGATAACATCTCTGAACTTGGGATGAAAATTTAAAAACTGACCTGAAGGCCCTGGAATGTGAAACAAAGCAGCAGACACTAGAAGACAATCAATCCCAGGAAGGAGAGAAAGGCAGTGGGTATGCTTCCTCCACTTTTTAAGGTGATTTGTCTAAAGGTACATCTTGTGAGGCAACTAGAAATTTGAACTAAAACCCTACACTCTTTCTGGCTGCAAAATCAGAGAAAAAAGTAGAGGCAAACACTCCTGGCTGGTGTGGCTCAGTGGACTGAGTGCTGGTTCACTAACAGAAAGGTTGCTGGTTCGATTCCCAGTCAGGGCACACACCTGGGTTGCTGGCCAGGTCCCCAGTGTGGCACTTGTAGAAGGCAACAAATCATATCTCTCTCACACATCAATGTTTTTTTCCCCTCTTTCTCCCTCCCTTTCCCTCTCTCTAAAAAAGTAAATAAAATCTTAAAAAAAAAATGGGGGCTTAAAAAATATATATATCAGCTAAAAAGTGAGAAGAAACATCCCAGGAAAAAAAGGGTCACAGAGACCAAGCCCGAAATTCTCCACATAAATTATGCCCAAATCTGTGGCTGACTCATGAAATACACATTCAAAACAGCACTCAAGCAGCCCATATAAGTCCAAATAAATGAACAGATTTCAGCTGCAGTCCACTGCAAGGGAGAGAGTTTAGAGTCTGTATCCAGCCAATTTAACTGCCTGCTAAAATAATACCCCCCTAAAAATCAATACTTTTTAAGGACTATAGTAGGACCCAGAGATCCTACAATGAATTATTCACAATATCTAAGATACAATCCAAAGTCACTCAATATAAAAGGGAAAAAATGTCATCCATATTCCAAAAGCAAAGATGATAATCAATAAAGAGAGACCCTAAGATGACTCAAATATCAGAACAAGTAGCCAGAATTTTAAAGCCATTATTGTAACTAAGGTCAAGGCTGCAGAAAAAAACATGCTCAAAATGAACGAACAAAGGAAGTTTTAGAGAAATAAAAACTACAAAAAAGTATTATATGAAAATTCTAGAACTAAAAAATACAATATGTAAAATTAAAAATTCAGCCCTGACTGGGGTGGCTGAGCGGACTGGGCATCATCCTGAAAACCAAAAGGTGTCGCAGGTTCTGTCCCTGGTCAGGGCACGCACCTGGGTTGTGGGCCAGGTCCCTGGTTGGGGGCGTGTGAGAGGCAACCAATCAATGTTTCTCTCCCTCTCCCCATCCCTTCCCCTCTCTCTAAAAATAAATAAATAAAATCTTTAAAAAAAATTCATTGGCTAAGCTTAACAGATTTGAAATGACAGAAAAGTAGTGATTCTGATAACAGAAATTACAAAATCTGAAAAACAGAGAAACATTGAAAAACACAGTTTTGTGACCTGTGGGACAATACCAAAAGGTCAACATACATGTAACTGGAATCCCAGAATGAGTGAAGAGAATGGGGCTGGGGAAATTTTTTTAAGAAATAATGGCTGAAAGTTTCCCAGATTTGGTGAAAGGTATAAATTTACACATTGAAGAAATGTGGCAAACCCTGAGCAGAATAAAGAAAAACCATACCAAGGTACAATATGACCAAATTGCTTACAATTAAGTATAAAGAGAAAATCTTAACAGTGGCCAGGAAAACCAAACCAAACACTGCATGGTACATACCACCCATGAAAACAACACAGAGGATGGCTGACTTCCCACCCAAAACAATGGAGGCCAGAAAACACCGGAGTGACGTCTTAAATCTATGAAAAAGGAAATCTCAACCCAGGAATTTTTACATCCAGATGGTATTCCACAAGAATGAAGGGAGGCAAAATGAAAACACTTTCAGAAAGATGAAAACTAAGTGAATTCATCACAGTACACATGCTCTATAAGAGGCTAAAGGTAGTTCTCTGGGCTGAGGGAGCTGATATAAGATGGAAACATGGAGAGATATTCAGGAAGGAATAAAATGGTAAAATGTGGGCAAGTATAAATGACCTTTTTTGGTCTATATTACTTTAATATACATTTAGCTGTTTAAAGCAAAAATTCTAACACTGTATTATGGGATTTATAACACACACAGATGTACCACACATAACAACTACAGCGAAGAGGATGGGGGGTGGTAAATGGAATTATGTAGTTGCCAGGTTCTTACAGTTTACATGAAGGGCAACAACATTAACTTTAAGAAGATTGGAAAGTTCAGGATTTATATTCCAATCCTTGGGTTAACCATACACACATACAGTAAATAAGGCAAAGTAACTGTAGCTAAAAGGAAACAGAGCCATTAAGATCGAATTCTAAAAAACATTCAATTAATCCAAAAGAAGGCTGGAAAAGAGGAACAGAGAAACCAAAAAATATGCAGCATACAGAAAAGAGCAAAATGGAAAACTGAAATCCAACCACTTTGATAACAGGATTAAATATGAACAGAATAAACACCCCATGTGAAAAACAGAGGTTCTCAGATTGGATAAAAAGGAAGACCAACTACGTGCTGCCACAGGAACACATTTTCCAGCAATCCATAAAAAGAATACACTATGACCAAGAGGGACAGCAGACTGGTTTAACATTCCAAAGTCAACAAATGTAATTCACAACAATAACTGAATACTGGAGAAAATCCTGGAAACATTCCAGGTGCCCAACAACAGGAGAATGGGTAAACATCGTACACTGCTGAAATACAACTTAGCAATTAAAAGGGGAAGGAAAAATTCACTGCAAAAACATGGATGAGTCTCAGACAGTACGCGGAGTGAAAGAAGCCTTACATGGAATGTACTCACGACACGATTCTATTTGTGTATGAAGTCCCACGACAGGCAAATGCTGGTCTGTGGTTTGATAGAAGAAAGAAAAGGGGCAGCCTCTAGTGAACGGGGTGGGGTGACAGAAGTTTGTGTCATACAGATTCATGTGGTTTACAAATGTTACTGAATGCACATCTCACTGTATGTAAAATTTTAAAAACCACAAATATTAAAGTCTAGTTCATGGTATGCAGGCTGTAGTGTTTAGGGTCGAAGTGCACTGATGCCTGAAAGTTACTCTGAATTACGCTTTTAAAAAAGGTCAGACTGATGAATGACTGTATGTATAAAACAAAAGTTCACTACTGCAGAATTTAGTTGGTAGACATATTAGTGTTTACTGTACAAATCTTTCATGATTTCTACAGGTGGAAACCCAGGAACAGGTCTTTTCAAACACCATTTCTTCCAGCTCTCCTTCAGATGTGCTCTGTGAACAAATAGGATCCCCGAACCTCAGGAGCAGAGCAACCTGGAGGTTTTCAACTTTCCTTCCCTCTATGACTTTATGACACAAAGGACCCACAGCAGCTGTCAGCCCTGTGCTCTAGAGATGACTTTCAGGGTTGCAGGAGAGAGACAATAGTACTGATACTTAACACTCCCACACTTCCTATGTCCATTTTTAACATTTGAAATCCCTTAGGCATGAAGGGATTTTAGGTTGGGAATTTCTTTTCGTTTGTTTTTTTTAATCCTTACCCAAGGACATTTTTTCTCCCCTCATTGCGAAACATCAACGCGAGACAGAAGCATTAATTGGCTGCCTCCCATATGTGCCCAGGCTGGGGACTGAACCCGCATCCTAGATATGTGCCCTGGCCAGAACACATATGTTTTGACATATACTATTTGACAATACTATTAATCAAAACTTCTACACACCCAGAGTATCACGATTACTGTTCATAAAGACCTTGAGGTATTGAAATAAAGCTGACTGTCATCTGAATCATCAAAATGATGTTAGGTATTACATATATGGAAGATCTTTTGGTTACAAGATGATGCTCCAACCAACTGAGCCACACCAGCCAGAGCTAGGTTGGAAATTTCTAATGTGGTTCCAACTCCATCTTTTCCAGAAGAACATGTTTATTCACTGGTATTCTCTTCCTGAACCAGCATTCTCATACAGGGTGTGGCAAAAGTAAATGTACAGATGTTCATATGGAAAATACAATAATTAATAAATAATAACATAGAATGCACTCTGTGTTCCGAGTATACCTCCTCTTGTTCCACCCTGTCTGTTACACTATAAGGTGCCTGGTCAGCAGTGAAGAAAGGTGGAGTCTCCCACCTACGTTCGATACACCACGAGGAAAAAGCTGGTGTTTCTGAAAAAGAAAAACTGGGAAACCCTTGTACAAAGCAGTGCATACCTCCTGTTCTGCCTGATAAAGCTTGACAGTGATGTTCCTTTGGAAACCCGTGTCGCTGGCATCATAAAACACCCCGAGACTGGTAATAACGATTGGGTGGAGAACACGAAAGCTCACGCTGACAACTCGGTCCTCAGAGAGCCCTGATGAAGTGTCCTCAGAAAAACTGAATGCCTCAATTTCCTGATTCAAAACTAAGAAAGTAATAAATAAAAAGGAGATTTATATAATCAAATAAAATAAAGTAATGAGGTTGACTTGACAGCAAAATCTAGATTATTATGTTATATAATTCTTCCCTAAATGGCAATAATTTTTAAAAGTGCTTTAGAAATATGGCTGCTTTTAGGAAAAAAAAAACTTATTCTAAAATTTAAGAACAAAGTTTTTAGCCATATCTAAATAAAGTATTTGTCTAATTATCAGAGCTATTTTAATAGATTTTTGCATATACATGTGTACATATGTATGTATAAACACCACAAGGGAATATTAAAATCAAAGGCATCTACTATGAAAGGTTGGATTAACAGAAATATTAAAAAACAATACTGATTACAGGCATAAATAATGAATAAACTGTCTTGCTCTGCAAAGTCCAAAAAGCCTATTTCTTGAGCAATTTAAAATATTTGTGATATCAGGCAATTATTACAGAGAAAAAAGTAACTGAAATAAGCTCAGATAACACTGAAAACCTCTTGCCATGCAACACTGATAAAACAGAAGCACATCAAACACAGTGCACATTATTTACAAATATGTTATTGTCAGTCAATATACTCGGTATTAATAAGAATTGCACTTTCTTATTTTCAGACAAATAAAAATTGTTTTCTTCCCATCCCCCATGGATCATTTGGATCCCTTCCTTAGAATTCCTAGAATGCTAGTTTACATTTAGTAGATGCTCAATAAAATGTGACTGAGTGCAACTGATGGCTCCTACCCAGTCACACACAAGCAGGAGGGAATAGAGGAAGACGCAGAATTTGTCCAGGGCTGGGCAAGCACTGGCCAGAGTCTAGACTCCAAATATACTGAAGGACAACAAAAGTTTTTCTCTCTAATATAGTCAGTAAATAAAAGATATCCCAAGTACAAGCACATCTATTATAGGAAACAGGTTAAGTGCATTGTAACATAAATATGTTATTTTCTATCTAAAACAACGTACCTTAAAATTCAAGCTACCTGGGCACAGGGAACCCTGCTGCTTTGACAATACTATTAATCAAAACTTCTACACATGCAGAGTATCATGATTACTCTTCATAAAGACCTTGAGGTATTGAAATAAAGCTAACTTTAACATCTGAATCATCAAAATGATGTTAGGTATTAAATATATGGAAATTTTCCATTAATGGAAATCTCCACTCTTTTACTATTAAAAAATAATAGTAGGTCAATAAAAGTCGTTAAAAGTGAGGTTTTCTAAAATTTGGTTTGGTTTTGGATTTCAAAGATAATTTGCTCTAGGCTACTATTATATCATCAGTCACATAGCCTTTTGTTAGCTTCATGACCCTGTTGGGACTCCAGTGAAGCTTAAAGGATGTTCTCCCCAGAAAAACACAATTATGTGCACAGTTTTGCATACAAAGTTATCTAAATTCAGACACCCTGCGTAAGAAACCTGTGCTGTACAATACAGACCTGAAAATATGGTCCAATTCATTTAACAAGCTGAATTAAGCCCAACTTTATAAAAAGGTAAGTTCTCTATAATAACAATATTTAAGCACCTAATATCTAGGAACCAGTCTAAATACAGGGTGGGGTAAAAACAGGTTTACAGTTGTTAGTATGGAAAATAGTGTAATAACATTTTTTAAACTGATTTTAGAGAGAGAAGGATGGAGGGAGGGAGGGGGAGAGACAGAGGGAGAGAGAGAAACATTGATTTGTTGTTCCACTTATTCATGCATTCATTGGTTGATTCTTATATGTGCCCTGACTGGGATTGAACCTGCAACCTTGGTGTATTGGGAAAATACTCTACTTAACTGAGCTAGCTGGCCGCAGTGACAATAATTGATAATACAAGAATGAACTCTGTATTTCATGCACTCACAACTGCAAACCCACTTTTGCCCCACTCTGCATTTTACGTGCATCAAACTTATTTCATCCTTGCATCAATCCCTGAGGTAAGTACTCTTATCTTTGGTTGACAGATGATAAGACTGAGGCACAGAGGGGCAAATAACTGATGGAAGGTGATGGAGCTGGAAAATGGCAGAGCCTAGATCTAAAGCCATGAAGCCAGACTCCAGACCCCATGCTGCTATACTAGCACTGCCTAGAGAAGTGAGGTATACATGTGATCAATACCTAGGTCTCACAAATCAAAATACCAGAAGTCACAACCAGCACATTTAAGATTTGGAAAAGTTTAATCTCACTTAGAAATGTAAATGGTAGCAGCTAGGAATGAGTGGTCAGAGGGGAAATAAAGGCAGGGCCCTCGCCACTGCAATCTCACAAAGAACTTAATACAGGAGGCTGGAAGCAAAGGCACCCCTTGACCCAGTCGTCCCCGAGCCTGGATCGGTAGGCTGCCAGGCACTCTGAACAACAAGATAGTGTGTGTTGGGGAGCCCTTGAAATTCTGTGTGTGTCATCTCCACTAGCTGGGGAAAGGAAAACCTTGAGATTGTGTATTTGTCCCAAGGCCTGGAAGGGGGAGTCTACAATGCCCAAAGAAAAGCCCCTAAAACAACTTTAGTTAACTGCCTGCCTCCCTCTGAACAAATAGAGCCTGGAGCAAGATAAGGATTTGGGCTAACAGACCCCCCCCACCCATATCTTCATTTGAGTAGTCACAGCTCCCTGAACAGCTGGCACCACCTTTACCTGTCAATCAGTACGAAACTTCTTCATGCCCATCCCACCAACTACATAAGTCCTCAGAACAAAGGACTAATCTCTTGGATCCTTTGCCACACGAGGGGCCCCTTGCCACCACTTTTGGGCCACCTGGCCTCTGGCCACCCTTGCTTTTGTCTTCCCGTTAGAACTTAGCACTAAAAAACTTTGCTTAAAGGCTAGTACATTTGCTGATCTATAATTCTTTACTGTGTCAGCAAGAAGAACTGCATTTCTGGGAGTTTCTCCTGTGACAGAACCACACCTGAATGTAATAGGAAATGCTACTAAATCAAGAGAGGCAGTTACAGAGTTACCAACTTCCTAAAATGGGTTCCCTGGGAAACTAAAAGAACCCCCTTAGGACCTCCTTTCTTCATTTCTATCAGAACTTGCACAAGTTTTTAAGTAAGAAATAAAAAAGTACTAGTTGTGTTTTGAATTTTTTACTGTTTCTTTTGTAGAAGCTTAGGCAATAATTTCACGAGAGTGGATTCACAACATTTGTATCAAGGCTATTATAAATCTACAGGCTGGTGGAATCAGCAGGTTTCTAAAAGTTCAAAATTCGGTAATTGAGGATTTATCTCTGCATGAGGAATTTCCAGATGTGTTCAAACCACTGAAAAATAAACCCTTCTGGACCCTGAAATTACATATATCTATAAAGAATCTTCACAGATATCCAGAGTTATCAGTCAGGCTGTTAAAAGGATAAAAGATAAATTTTGAGGAAAGCTCCATTTTCATCTGCTAAAAACAGACACCATACTATTCAGTTCAGCAAACTTTTCCTCAACATCAAACATGTATAAGGTGGTCACAGGGCGGAGGACAGGAGACTCACCTGGGTTTGTGATGTTGAGCAGTCTGCAGGAGTAAGGGTCTTCCCGGTCCTCCACAGGCACTTCACAGCCACGAGCACCTATTATGAACTTCACGAGCACACTGAGAGAGGTGCGGCATTAACAGCAGTTACCGATGTCCACCCAGTACATGTGTGTTTCCTCACACCCACTTCAGGGCTTTTACTTTGAGACACAGTATTTATTAGCATTAATTCTAACTTCACTCTTCTATTCTTGCAAAAAGAGGGAACAAGCAAATTCAAAGCTGCTAACCACCAAGTGACTTACACATGAGCCCTCCACTGCAGTCCTGCATGTAGTAAAGCAAATGTGAACACGTTTGGCCTGGCTACCAGCAAAAACTCACATCACTAAGAAGCAAACTACAGGAAAGTCAACTTCTCATGACCATAGCTAAAAACCTGTCTCTATCTGCAGTCTTCTCTACTTGCTGTCTTTGATTTCAGAAGGTATTCCTTTTGCTCAAGACTAGTCTTTCTCCCCAAGAGACTGTCCTCTCCTCCCCTGGACCTCACCTCAGTGGTTCCCTGGAACCCGTGGCTCCTTCCCTGCACTTTATAAAAATGGCGAAGTACTGACATCAATTTCTATTTATCTACAGTCCTTCCTTGTCCCCACCCATTCCTTTACAGTGAAATGCTACAAAGGAATTAACTAAACTTGCAGCTTCTAGTTTCTCATTCCCTATTCATTTCAAAAAACAGAAATTTTAACTTTAATATCCACCATTTCCTCTGAGACATCTACAACCAACGTAGCCACTGACCTGGTACTAAACCAGCAGACCCTGGCTCCACAGTGCTTAGTCTCCTTACGATGCTGTCTTCCTTTCTTTGCGGGGCCTGCTCAGTTGGCATCACTGGCTCTTCTCTCTAAGCCGGTCCATTAAGAGTGGACAGGACCCCAGGGCTTTGCTCTGGAATTGCTTTTCGCTTGTTCTCTTTGGACAGTATTTATTCCCAAGGCTTTAACTAGCCTGGGAATGATTCCTGAATTAGGGCCTCTCATTTGGGCCCATACTCTAAGGAAAAGATCCATTGGATGTCTTCACCTAGATGGCCCACAGAGAGCCGTGTGCTAGAGCCTGCTCCTACTGGCTTGTGAGAACAAACTGCTGAATTTTCAGCAATTCTGCAAGCTGGTGATTTATTTATTTATTTATTTATTTATTTATTTAGTGAGTTGGCTATTAAGCACCACCTTTATTAAATATTAAATTATATAAACTTGCAATATATTATTAACAAAGGAAACGAATATTCAAATTGATCATGTCTTAATCATTTCACTACTGTATCTGCTCTTGAGGTTTTCTATGCCCATCAGACCCGTATGGAGGAAATATTATAGCGGCACACTCCTGACTATCTTCCCAAACTCCATTCAGAGTCGTCGCATTGGATGCTGGACGTTGGCATTGGTGGGAACAATCACACCAGGGAAACCAGCAAACACTACCAAGCAGGGTTTGATTTATTGTTTTGTTGACTGTTTAGACTTAAAGTGATAGAGGAAATGTTAATAATGTAGATCAAACTCAAAATGCAATGCGACTGTAGCTGTTCTGCTGTGAACAGTACAAAACACTGAGCTGATTCAGCAAGTTGTCACTCACTTCACGGACTACGAGTAAAGCTGTCACTTTGGTCTTACTTTTCAACAGAAACATTTATGTCAGAACTATACTCTGGTCAACTGCAACCATAAGCTGGTTACAGACACAAAAGCCTAGCAGGCAATGGAAGCATTCTATGAGAATCAACTGGCTACGTGGACTTCACAGTAAAGAGCACTGTACGCGTATCCTGTCAATTATGTGCTGCACATCCTTTCTATCCACAAAGCTTGTAATAAGCAGCACATACATATAAATACACTTCTCTTCAGAGGGCCAGATGGTAAATGTCCACCAGCACGCCACTCTCTGCAGGTGCCTCAAACTCCACGTATCCACAACTGAGATCCTTCCCACAAACTTGCTCCTCTCATCTAGCATTTTTGGTCTTGACTGGTGACTTCACTACTCTCCAAGGCAGAAAGCTAGCTATCATTCCAGACTCCTTCTCCTCTTTCCACACCCAATGACCTTATTTTCTCATAACATCACCACTCAGTTCAGCCACTCAGCAGTTCATGATCTGACACTTATTTTCTCATAACATCACCACTCAGTTCAGCCACTCAGCAGTTCATGATCTGACATAGCCCATCTCTCACAGTTATACCACTTCCTCCTTCTTTCTACTTCTGTCTCTCTGCCCCCCTTCTTTCCCTAGCACTCTATTGCCCAGTCATTCACAAATACCCCTAGCCTTCCCCATAATCCCTGGGCTCCAATTGCACAGAACTGTCTGGAGTTTCCCAGACTCTCCGGGCTATTTTATACTTAGGTATATCACAATACATATAACACTTAATTATACTTTTAAATCTATTTCCTTCTAAACAAGCCCCCATAAAGTCTCAGGCTACATTGTATCTATCTTTGTATTCTACCACACATTGTATACTACCTTATACAGAAGACACTATTAAATACTTGTGAAATTGACAACTTATGGTTTTATTACAAAGGGTTTCAGTTACATAAGGTCCTTGAAATATGTGCTGAGTCTGGCTCCCTCAGCAAAATCCAAGATTTGGAAGTAAACCATAACCACAGAAATGCAAACACTTCTACTAAGGGCCAATTAAGGCAGAACACCTTCCATAAACAAACAGTATTTAGAAATGAATAAATGTGCTAATTAAATTATTGCATATATTTACCAAATTTGTTGTTTTAAGCCATCTTAAATACTCTTACTAGAGTATTACCCACAAAATTACTCTGCCCTGGGAAGTTATTTTTGGCTAATACCTATTTTTATACAGATATCTCATCATTTTAATAAACAAATCACCAAACTTACTAAATTTAAAGCAAGAATGCTCTGATGGCAAATAAATTGCTGGTGAGCATCTGAGTGTTAACTGCATTCATCACAGCTAGTTCTGAGTCAGTCCCCCAGTATTTGGCGAGTGCCTTACTCTGTGCCAAGTCAGGTTCAAAGTCCTAGGAATGTATCAGTGGAAAAAGCTGATGCCCCTGTGCTCACAAAAGTTGTGTGCTAGTGAAGTACATTTATAAATATTCAACTAAATATAGTGCACATGGTGATTGGCAGTAAGTACTGAATGTTACTATGAAGAAAAATACAGCCAAGTAAGGGAAACTAGGGATGTAAGAGGGGTGGGGTGCTATTTAATGCAGGGCTTCTGGTAAGACAACATCTAAGCAGAGGCTTGAAGAAAGAGAGTCATGAGCCTACCCAGTGGAAAAGTGGGATGGGCAGGGGAACCAGCAAATGCAAAGGCCTTGAGGAAGGAAAACTGCAGTGCACTGAAGCACAGCCAAATGGCTAGTGAAGGGGAAGTAGATGTAGATAATGTCAAAGACCACAATAAAGACTTGATCTTTCACTCTGAGCAAAAAAAGAAGTCAATGGAGGGGTATAAGTACAGAACTGATGTGACATTTTGAAAGGGTCAGTCTGGCTGCTGTATGGAAAATAAATATAAGGGAATAAAGGTAGAGGCAGAAAATTCAGATAAGGAGGCCTCTGCAATAACCCAGGTGAGAGGTACAAGCCTAGGCCAGGACAGTGGCTCTCATTGCAGCAGTAAACAATCTGAGGGCAGCACCAAGCAGATAGGCTGAGAGACTGGACGTGGCATGGCTGAGGAAGAACCAAGATACCCTTGTACTGCAGAGTCTTTAAAATTCCTGTTTCCGGGGTGCCTCAGCACCCTCACAACCTCTCTGCGAGCACCCCACCCAGGTGGCCAGTGTCAGGCTGCCTGCTGCCACAGGTTCCTCTCCTTGCCCTCCCCTGACTGTGAAAGTGACATTCAAACACAACAATAAGATCCCCTTGCACTTTTGCCTGTACAGCTGACCCTTGAACAACACAGGTTTAGGATCCGTGATCCCAGTGTGGGCAAAAATCCATATATAACTTTTGACTCCCCCAAACTTAACTACTGATAGCCTGCTGTTGACAGAGGCCCCATCAATAACACCAACAGTTGATTAACACATATTTTGTGTGTTATATGTATTATAAACAGCATTCTTACAACAAAGGCAACCAGAGAAAATGTTATTATGAAAATACGTTTACAGTAGTCACTGAAAAAATTCACGTATGAGTGGAACTGCGCAGTTCTGACCAACCCTTGTTGTTCAAGGGTCAATGGCATACTCCCCGAAGGACCCCAAAAAAGGCCCTTGCCACAGGTCCTCACTATCTCTCGGCTCCTCACATGTCGGGCTGAGCCCAGTCCCCAGACGCTTCTCTCCTATGGGCCCCTGCATGGCGTCTGCGCCTCCCTTTCCAGGGCCTGAGTGTAATAAATCCATTCATTTCATATGCCTCTTCCAATGTAATTTCTGCGGACATGCTGGACTGATTCTTAAAGACCTCAGAAGGGGGACTTACTACCGCATTTACAAGACAGACAGCAAGGCTTTTGGTCTGAGCAACTGGCAGAGTGGGACCATTATTTTCTGAGACGGCAAAGACTATATAGCACAGGTGGCAAACACAAAGCCCGCAGGCTGAATCCGGCCCTCTACCTTGTTTTATCCTCCCAGCGCCTTGTTTCTACCCGGCGGCAGCACTGAGCTCCTTGCCCCTAGTTAAGGAGTAGTTACATTTATACAGTCCTCAAACCACATTCAGCCCTTTGAAGGCAACCATGAGGTTGATGCGGCCCCTGGTGAAAATGAGTTTGACACCCCTTCTGTACAGGAAGAGCAGGTTTTGGAGCTGGTTCTGATGGTGGTGGTGATTCTGAGTTCTTCATTTGCTGGGAATAGGTTCTATTATCACTGTGATCATGAACCAAAGAAATCTGTCTTGAAAAGCAATGAAAGTTGCTATCAACAAGATAAGCAATCTATAAATGCTCACTGCTAGTGACAAGAAAATTTGCAACTGCAATGCACTTGTACAACCAACCACTAGGTCTCAAGTGTGAAGATGTAATGCACTCCTGAGAAGCCCTCCTCTGCTGATCCCCTCAGTCTTCACAGAACGGGAAGTGCAGCCTCCCATGCTTTTTTCCCACTAACACCTCCTCATGTAACTTTCAGAGGCTGGTCTCACTGAGAATCCAAGGCCTCGGGCTCCCAACCAGTCACTCAGCCACCTGATGTCCACCTGAGATGTGATACCAAAGCTCCGCCCTGGCAGGGCAGTCAGGAAGAAAAGCATGGTGGACTGCATACACTGCAAATCGCTCAACTAATAAGTACTACTGAACTGAAAGAATGAAGTGCATTGCTGTGAAGCTGGTGAAAAGCATATTTTGATATAAATGTATTTAGGCAGAGAACTATTTTGGAATAGAATCTTTTAAGAATTGCTATTCTAAACCAAAGCAAAAACAAAACACCCTGAAATTAGGGATCTATAAAAAGTAGGTATGTTAACCAATGACTATATTCTCTCCCAACTATCTTATGGCTTAACACTGGTTAAATTTACTTTGCGACTCTACTATAAGGAGGAAAAGCAAAATAAAATAGCCATTTCTCCCAGAAAAAGAGGCTACATGTCTGAATTAACACTTGACTATCCAAAAAGAGGTTTTACAGAATTCTCTCCTTTTTATTGTTTTTATAGCTCTCTTATTCAGTAAATCAGGTAAGGTGCCAATTCAGAAAACCTACCGTTGACTTAGTGTGGGATGTTGTATTAAATGTTTCAGCCAGGTGCTTCTTATCACATTTCGAAGTTCATGGTTATTGCGGGCTGACAACACACCAACTACCACATCATAGTGACTCGATTTCCATCGAGGAAATAAGGCCAAGTGATCTAGAAATAAGGAACAATAAATTAGAAATATCATGTCTTAATTACTAAGTTCAATATACAACATAAAAATGTTTATTACAAAATAATCTATGTTCGTGTTTGTAGAAAGTACAAATAAATACAAAAAGAATAACACCTTGGTGTCTTCCACACATATGTATGTACTCATGCTCACATAAGTATGTACATTCTTTAAAACAAACAGGACAGTTACAACAAGAATCGGTTTGGAAAGGCGTGTGGCCTGAACTACAGAATGGTGAGCAGTAAAGGTCAATTAGGCCGCAGTCAGAATCCTGGCTCTTTTTTATCATGCATAAAAGTTGCTGAACATCTTGAACCTCAGTTTCCTTAACTACGAATGGGCACAATAGTACTTTTCATGGAGTTATAAATCAAATGACATAATGTGTATAAAGTTTCTGGTTTGGTACCAGTCAAGGAGCAGGCATTCAATGGCAACTAACAACAACAAAAATGTCCTTTCAAAGGTGAAGTCCTGCTTTCATACTAGTTATGAGGTTTGGGAGATGAAGCTGAAAGACTCCCATGTTGGAAAGTGACAGAACCCTTATTAATGCCAATAAATTCTACAGCCAGAAAACCTTTCATCACCTACTAAATATTCTAAAGAGTAAAGGAGGGGAAGTAAGACTTCTAATAAAAACAAAATCAAGTGACAAGTGAATGGCTCAGTTTTTACTGTCATAAGGTCTAATGGGCAGGATTGGATTTTAAAAATGCGTCCTCAGAAAGAAGACAGAAGGGAAATACACTTTGTCCCTGTTTTGTTTGTTTGTTTGTTTAATCACCAGTTTCAAAGCTTGAGAGCTACAAGCTTATAAATAGCTCCAATGAGGGATCCATTTCATTTCTTTCTCCAATGGCAGGAATTGATCCAAAATGTTTCCAAAAATAAATTACTGAGCGCCAGAGATCTTTATTACATTAAATGCAATGTTTTTATATGCCACAGGATCTAAGTATTCAGTGAAAGACAACAAAAACATCATTTTTTCCAAAGAACTTAGTAAAATAATAAAAAGAAAATTTGGGGACAGATTATTCTAATAGCATAATTTATGGGCATTACATTGCAACAATTATAAGAATACAGGAATTTTTGTGTAAATACCTTATTTTCCACAATAGGTATGTTTCTTAAATTCTAAGAAACTTCAATTCTAAATGGATTAGAGATACTTGTTATCTACCCTACCGTGAATCTTGCACTAAAACAAATTCTTCAATAAAGGCACAATTTATTTTTAAGGTAAACCCAAATTTTCATGAATTCAGCTTGCTTATTAACAGGCCATATTTACGGAACACCTCCTATGTACTAAGTACCATGTACAGAGTATGATTTTAATGCTTTGTATGTAGAGTATCATTTAAGTCTCACAATCCTATGAGGTAGGTAGGTTAGGCTCCTTGTTAGACATATGATGAAAGAGACACAGAATTCAGTAACTTCCCCGTAGTCAAACAGCTAGTAAATGGCTAGACTATGATTTAATCTCAGCAAGCTAACGGCATTCTTCATTGCTATTCTACTGCATAGCTATAAAGCTTAACATGGCTCATCTGAATCTAAATTCTGACCTTTTACCCATGACACCAGTTCAAGTGATGAATTAGTGATAAGTGAATCACTGAAAATGCTGGTTAGCACTTCAATTTTTTTGAATTAATGGTCCTGGAACACTTTTTTCCTCAGATATACCTATGTAATGAAAATTGTACTTACTGCTGGAACTAACCCTAAATTAGGGTAAATTTAAAGGATAACTTAAATGCTTATGCAATATTTGTAATGCGATCCCACCCCACGCCCCACTTTCTCATGGAGAAATATTAATGGTAAGTGCATTTCTGCAACAGGAGTGAGACACATGTAGTGACCAGACATATCTGACACTGATTCCACAGTCAGCATGCTGTACAGACAGGATCGAGAAGAAGTTATTTAACTTCCTCATGCCTCAGTTTCCTAACCAGAGAAAGCAGACACCAAACAAATGTCTTCAGATACTCTACTTCATCTATTTCAAAAGGCCTTCTCAAAAGGTTAAGAAGAGCAAAAGGCCTATTTAACCTAAACGCCTCATTTATCTGACATCAGAAAATAAGGTCACTGCACACAAGTGAAATCCCAAAATAACTGAAACATCCTTTGAAATGCCAAACATCATTACCTTGTTTTGATGGATAATCAAAACAAATGTTTTAAAAATGGGTTACGCTGAACATAATACAGCCCTTTCTTGATGACAAAATCTTCGTGAACAATTTCTTCATGAACAATTTCTCAAATTTATCTGTTTCATCATTCATTCTAGCCTCTGCTTCTCTCTGACTTCTCATATGACTCCATATCACACAAGAGACCTCTAAAAATAAATCAGTAACTAACTAAACGTGGAGATAACCATGTGGCATGAGAAAATCCCATGGATTATAGCTGTAAACTACCTTCTGATCTCACTCACTTCTCCCTGCCGGTCAGTCCCAGCTGCTGCTAAACCATGCCTAAGCTGCTCCTGTTGAACTGCTTTACTTCACACGCACTTCTCTTTTCTCCCAGAAGAGATACACATAGTAGATTTTGGCCTTTTAGAGGAAGTTCTACCTCCAGATACACTGAAAAATAGATTTCTAAAGACTCAACCAAAAAAAACTGTTAGAATTCATAAATGAAGTCAGTAAAGTTGCAGGATACAAAATCATCTTTGTATACTGGCAAAGTCAGTTCTATTTCTATACATTAACAAACAGAGAGAATTAAGAAAACAATCCTATTTATAAATATTAGACCAACAAAAAGAATAATATACCTAGGAATAAACTTAACCAAGGAGGCTAAAGACCTGTACAATGAAAATTTTAAGATATTGATGAAAGAAATTGAAGATGACACAAATAAATGGGAAAATATACTATGCTCACAAGTTGCAGGAAATATTGTTAAAATGTCCACACTACCCAAAGTAATCTACAGATTCAACACAATTTCTATCAAAATTCCAATGGCAATTTTTACAGTAATATAACCAACAATCCTAAAATCTGTATGGAACCACAGAAGACCTGAATAGCTAAAGCAATCCTGAGAAGGAAAACAAAGCTGGAGGCATCATATTCCCTGATTCAAACTCTATTACAAAGTAACAGTAATCAAAACTGGTATTGGCATAACAGCAGGCAGATAAATGGAACAGAACAGAGAGTCCAGGGAGAAAATTCATGTATATATGGTCAATTAATTTATGACAAAGGGACCAAGAATACACAATGGGGAAAAAGTCTCTTCAATAAATCATGATGGGGAAAATGGATAGATACATGCAAAAGAATCAAACTGAAACACTATCTTACACCATACACAAAAATCAATTCAGAGTAGATTAAAGATATGAACATAAGACCTGAAACTATAAAACTTCTAGAAGAAAACATAGGCAATAGGCTCCTTGATATTGGTCTTGCTTATGATTTTTGTATTTGAAACCAAACACAAAAGCAAGAAAAGCAAAAATAAGTAAGTGGGACTACATCAAACTAAAAAGCTTCTAAACAGCAAAGCAAACAATCAACAATAAAAAAGGTGACCTTCTGAGTGGGAGAAAATATTTGTAAATCATGTATCTCATAGGAGTTAATATCTAAAATATATTGAAAAAAACTCATACAACTCGAGAGCAAAAAAACAAACAATCCAATTTCAAAAACTCTTGGGAGCATACCCACACCTCTCTTCCCTCTCAGGTGTGCATTTTTAGTTTTCTAAACTCTAAGGGTCCCCATGAGATTTTTAACCAAGGGATCAGTGGACAGCACCAGCCTGACTGAGGCCACCCTCTGAACCTGTCTCCAAGACTCACACAGACACTTTAGTGAGCTGATGACAGTCCTGCCTTGGCTCACTTCTTTTTCTTTTTCTTATGCAGTTTTATTATACATTTTATTAGCTCTCAAGAATGGGTTCATGTTGCCTGAGATTGAGGAACGAATATACCTTGGAATAATACAGCTCTAACTTTCCTCTTAATCTTTCTTCCCTTGTGTTAAATTTATTGAGGTGACACTGGCTAACAAAATTATACAAGTTTCAGGTGCACAATTCCACAACACATCATCTGTACACCTGGGTGTTCACCAACCCAAGTCAGGTCTCCTTCTGTCACCATTTATCTCCCCTTTACTCTCCTCCATCTCCCTTTGCTCCCACTCCTCCCAGCAATCATCACACTGTTGTCTGTGCCCATGAGTTTTTTTCTCTTTTTGGCTCAATCCACCTCCCCACCGCTCCCCGTCCCCTAGCATAGCTGTCAGCCTGCTAAGAGTCTGTCTCTATTTTGCTTGTTAGTTCATTTTGTTCATTAGATTCCACATATAAGGGAAAGCATATGGTTTTGTCTTTCTCTGATTGGCTTATTTCACTTAGCATAATGTTCTCCAGGTCCATTCATGTTGTTGCAAAAGGTAAGATTTCCTACTTTTTCATGGCATTGTGTAAATGTACCACCGCTTTTTTTTATCTACTCATCTACCGATGGACACTTGGGCTACTTCCAGATCTTGGCTACTGTAAATAATGCTACAATAAACATAGGGGTGCCTATATTCTTTCAAATTAGTGTTTCGGGTTTCTTTGGATAAATTCCCAGACATGAAACCGCTGGGTCATAACATAGTTCCATTTTTAATTTTTTGAGCAAACTCCATACTGCTTATGACAAAAACCCCAAGACTATACAATGGGGGGGAAAAGTCTCTTCAATAAATCATGCTGGGCAAAGTTGGTAGCTGCACCAGTCTTCACTCCCACCAACAAGTGCATGAAGGTTCCCTTTTCTCCACATCCTTGCCAACACTTGCTGATTGATGATAGCTATTCTGACAGGTGTGCGGTGGTAGCTCATTGTGGTTTTAACCTGCATTTCTCTGATGATCAGTGACAATGAGAATTTTTTATGTGTCTATTGGCCATCTGTATGTCTTCTTTGGACAAGGGTCTATTCAGGTCTTTTGCCCATGTTTTAATTGATTGATTGTTTTGCAGTTGAGTTTTATAAGCTCTTTATACATTTTAGATATTAACCCCTTATGAGATGTATCATTGGCAAATGTTTTCCCATTTAGTGGGCTGTCACTTCATTTTGCTGATAGTCTCCTTTGCTGTGCAAAGCCTTTTTAGCTTGAGGTAGTCCCATTTGTTTTTCTTGTTTCACTTGCTCAAGAAGATATGTAACAAAAAATAACGCTATGAAAAATGTCC
>PVKU01007318.1:0-37149 GCA_004027475.1 Anoura caudifer
GTGGTCCTTCTTCTACCAAAGCTGTGGGGAAGGGGTCCCCACTCTGGAAAAGCCACGTGGCAATTCTCTGCTAAAGCCACATGGTGATTTTCCCTCACAGGGTTGTGAGGGTCCTAACTCTCGGGAAAGCATGTGGATTCTCTCTTCTCAAAGTGAGGGTCCTAACTCTTGGGAAAGCACGTGGATTCTCCCCCAATGGCTGCCGCGTCCCTGTTTAAATCCTGGTGCCAAATCTCTTCTGTACCCCCATTTCTGACTCCTCCTACAATCAGTTACACCTGCCAGCATTCCTGTATATTCCAAGTGTTTTTGGGATGCCATCATGAGTCTGGGCAGGTGTGTCCCCACTTTCTGGAGCCAATCTTCTCCAAGCTCCCACGCAGGCGCTGTGACTTGAGGTTCCTCCCCCAGTCATGTCTTGGGGGGAGTCCTTTCCATGCCTCTGGCTCAGAGCATGGTCACAGCTATTTAACACATCTAAGCCACCAGCCAAAGGCTATAGATATGTTAAATGACCATGCCATGGATTAGCAGCTCTTCAAGTCCCTGCTCCATGTGTCCCTTCCCCCAACTCATACCTGTGGGGGAAGGGATGAGGACATCTTATATGTCTCTCTAATATTCCCTGGACACCCTGAGTTCTGGGCCCATTCCAAATCCCTATTTTGGGGGCCCCCCTCCTGGCTGCACCCTGCATCAGTTGCAGCGAGTTTAGCAGGACAGAGCGTCCAGTATTGATGTGTGTGTGTGCGTTCTTGCCCAGAGCTGAAGTTGCCTGCCTGCCCCTCCCAAGCCGTCTCTGTAGATGCCTAGGTGAATTGCTGGGAGTTGTCGTATGCAAACATGCCCGGAGAGCATTCATCACTGTCAAAACTGTGCAACAGAATGGCTCCAAGGACAATATTCTCCAGACCCCCTTTCAAGCTAACTTTGAAACATAATCAATACTACCTGGGGGTAGGTTTTCAAGCAGACACAAATATAATGACACTGCCCATGAGTCCCCCTTTCACCGTCCTAATCCAGGAATGTGTAAGATTTTGCTGAAATCAAGGCATGCTATGTTAGCAATGTCCCTAAAGTTACTCAGCTTGGTAAGTGATTCTAAAAAACATGTTGTATTATAAATATTTAAAAATATTTTGCTATAAAGTCTGTTCTAAATTTTCTAAGAATTGATAACTAATGTGTTGGTCTGTAGCTAGTGCAGGAACTGTTTTTTCTCCCTTTGAAAACTTCCATCCTCAGTCTTCTAATACACTGTCTATTGTTTATGATTTTGTCATGCTAACAAAGAGTAACTCTGAGATTTAGATGCAAATTCCTTTAGCACCTGAGATATAATTAGATGCTATGTATTTTTTTCTTTTAAAAATAACATAATGATTTGTTTTAGTTCAGGTTTCAATAACAGAACACCATAGCCTGAGTGGCTCCAAAACCAGCAATTTGTTTCTCTCAGTCCTGGAGGCTGGGAAGTCCTTCATTATTAAAGGACTGGCAGAGTCAGTGTCTGGTGAGAGCCCACTTCCTGCTTCATAGAGAACCACCTTTGCCCTGATCTGCCACGGCTAAGTGGGGCTCTGTGGAGTCTCCGATACCGCCACGAATTTGCTGCAGGAGGGTTCTGCCCTTGCGATCTAGCCACCTCCCCAAAGTCTCACCTCCAAATACTATTACGTTGGATGTGAGGTTTCAACATGTGGGTTTGGGGCAACATAAACATTCAGTCTATAGTATAATTCTTTATTAGAATTGCAAGCACCATAGCTAAATTTGAGTGTTGCCTTAAAAATTAAAGGTACTTCCACATACATTATCTCAAGTGATCATTATAACCACTTGAGAGGTTGGTAGGACTGATGTTCTTATCATTTCCATCTTAAAGATGAGAAAGCTGAGGCTCAGAGGTTAAGTCACTTGCTCAAGAGCCGAGTGCCATCTGTTTGCAAAGCTTGGTTCTGCAAAGCATGGAGTTTCTGACTCAATTTTAATGTTTTGTTGTATTTCCGTCCCAGTGTACGTATGCTATTTTCAAAAGAAAGTAAGCTACAAATAAGAATGCACGCATATGTATATATGTAGTACAGGCATAGAATATTTCATTATATGTGTGTGTGTGTGTGCATGTGCTGTCCAGTAGAATATTTTGCGATGACGGGAATGTTCTATAGCTGGACTATCACTTGTACTCTCCAAGTCTAGTGACCATTAGCCACAGTGGCTGCAGAGCACTTAAAATGTGGCAAGTGTGAGTGAGGAACTGAAATTTTAATTTTACTTATTTATTTTTGAAATAGCCACATGCTAAAGAGGTGCATGCCCAGGAGTTAAGTGGGACAGGACCCTTAGCCAGAAGTCCCTTTCCCAAAGCTAGGCAGCCGTACACGTCCACCCTCTGGGAGCTCTAATGGGGTGAATCCTAAATGCAGTGAGCGTTCACCCCAAGGGACTGTTTTAAGCCACAGGGGTTGCTTGGAAGCCCGGCAGCAGCAGGCAAAGGGAGATGAAGGCCCAAGAGCATGGGAATTAAACTCCATTTCTGCACATCTGAGTTTTAGTGTGTAAATTTTAATTCACTGCATGAGCAAGCATCAGGCCCTTTGGGGCTTTTGCCCTGCTGAATTATTCTTACAGGGTCATGCCATCCTGTGTATGAAGCTCTGGTTATGCGTGCCACTTTCTAATTCTGCACATTTCAAGGCTTGGATCTCCACATGGGTAATTGGTTGCATTGGTCCTGCTTGGAAAGAACATGGTGTTCCCTGACCACCTCCCTTAGAGCCCACAGCTGGAGGCCCTGGTAAGCAGCAGATACAGTGTTTAGACTGTACAGTACAGACGCTGGTGCCAGGCTGTGCAGGTGTAGATCCCTGCCGTGTGTGGCCCTGGACAAACACTGAGTGCCTGTGCCTCAATTTCCTCATCTGTAAAGTGGAGATGATAACAACAGGGCCCACTTCATAGATGTGGTGGGAGGATTAAATGAGTGAGTATATTTAACAGTGTCCTGCACAGGATGTGCCATATCAGTGTTTTTTGTTGATACTATGGTAGGCTCAGTCCCACTCTGGGCTCAGATGCCACTGAGACCAAGCAGAGTCCAGGCCAGGGAGATTTAAGGAACGCCAGTCTTTCTTTCAGTGGCTGTGCAATGAGAGCTTTCCTGCTAATCTTGCCTTAACAAGGAGTACTTATCTAGCTCCTAGTGGTCCTATCTGTGAATCCCAGACCCCACAAACAGTTTCTAGCTGCCACTAGACTTTCCTAGGGCTGAACCCTGTCTGCCTGCTGGTGGCCCTTGCCAAACTTTACTTATGATGCTCAAACCACCTGGCTACACTTCTACAGCCAAATGCTGGAAGCTTGAGGGACCACCTGCCCTACTCTGGTGGGTTTGTCCTTCTACCAGTCTCCAGCCCCTTGGTTGTCTGGCCCCTTCTGCTTCTTACCCTGTCTCTTTTTTATTTCCTATCAGGTGTTGTTTTGGGAGATCAAATCAAACTTATTTGATTTTTTCTTTTGTAATTTTCTACTTCTCATGAGCTATATTTCTTTGGGCAATAAGATCAAAGCTTACCTTTTTTTTTTTCCTTAAGTTTTGAAATCAATTGATGTAAATTCTAGCATTAACTTCTTTTTTATAGTCTAAGCCAAATGCTCACTCACTCACTCATTCATTCAACAAACTTTATTACTGAGTGTGTTCTATGCACACGGCACTGTGCTGCTAAGTGCTGGAGATGCAGGATTTTGCACAATTCTAGGCCTATAGGAGGGTCTCCAAAAATGGTCGCTCAGTTACACCCTGTAGGATTAAGCACACAGTCACACTCTCCTGAATGGCTGCTGTATCTTTAGACAGACTCATCTCAATACCCCTAGGTGGAAAGGAAAAGGGAAGTTAACATTCAAAAAGCTGAAGAAGACAAGGAAATTATCACCAAGGCTTCTGTCCCTTAGTTCACGGTCATCCTGTTCTGTGACTTCACCCACCTGCTCGTTGCAAAGGACGGCGCAGGGTCCTGAGGAGAGATGTTCCTGATCTTGTCTGCAGCAGACCACCAACGTCCTGCAAAATGCAAACGGCAAGATGTACCAGAACTCTCAAATTCTGAAGAGGTGTTTGGAACTGTAAGTTTGAATTCACAGATTGAATCTTGTTCCAGATCTAAGACTCTGCTTGTCCCTGGCCTAATCAGTTATTCAGGAGGAATTTACAGAGCAAGGCACCGAAACATACACCTACAAACATGCCATTTGGGTTTATTTGCTTTTTCAAATACAAGCAGTTTAACCAGGGCACTATTTACCATGTGCTGTCTTAGAGGAAAGAGATGTAAGTCTTAGGCCACATTTATTGGCTCAGGAAGTTCAGTCCCTCTGGAGGAACCCAGGAGGGCTCCCCTGGCAGTGACTGGGACCTCAAGGTTGGGGGGTGGTGGCAAGTGCAAGAAAATGTAAACACTACTTGGTATTATGCAACATGGACGTGGCTGAAGCTTGGAACAGAGCAGAGAAACAGAGCGAGACCGTGAGAATAAGAAAAACCCTGCTTGTTACTATGCGTATTTTACATGGCATCTTTGAAGATGAAGCTGCTGCTTATGCTACTTTACTCCAATTCAGTGAGTTTTACAAGGCCGCAGGGGGATGTGTTCCAGTATGAGCAAGCCGAAATGTCTTAAAGTTGACAGAATAATGAGTATTTTTTCTTTGTTTAATATTTTTGATCCAGATCAGATAACTGTGGTTTCTGTCATTTCTACCCAATGTACCTTTTGCTGCTTTCTAGCTATGTGTCTTTCACTTAATGGAGGATTTAATTTCTTGTATGTATAATAAGAAAGTCCGATCAAGGCAATAATTTCAAGTTATTATGAAGACTTTTCCAAAATTATGTAATGAATATTCGATTCTCTGGTTAGTTAATTTTAAAACCAATGGTTTTGACAGTTGCATTTTTTGCTTTTTTTTTCTTTTGTTCTGGTTATTGTGTTTCTATTCTTGAAGATTAAACTGTGACTGGAGTTTGGCTTTCCACTCCTAAACGATCAGAAGGGACAGAGGGATAATTTTTCAAGACAAAGGTGTATTATCCAGATAAGCCCAACTGGGATTAGATTTGTAAATGGTGAGGTGAGTGATGAACATTTAGAAGAAAGATTTGGTGCCGGCCCTGAGATGGACTGTTTCTGAGGGAGAGCTTTATTAACATTTTTAAAAATATTGTTTTTCAGTGCTCTGACTGACTAATCCCCTCATTTGTGCTAGGAAACTGAGGTTTGGAGAAGGTAAGGTAACCCAGCAGCTGGAAACCCAGCTGTTTGCTTCCAAAGCTTGTTCTCATTTCCAGTATACTTTGGCACGGAAACCTAGGGATTCCGTGCCAAAAGTCCCCAACAGGCCTAGCTAATTTTTTGCCCCTGAGGTGGTAGTGACTGTGATGGTGGAAGGCACAGTGTGCGTTCAGCCTCCCTTATAATTTATGCACAATTGCACATCTGACTTCATTTTTCACGTCTGACTTCATTTCTCACATGAGCCCATTTAACAGATAAGGACACAGAAGCTAGAAGCATTTTTCCAGAATATCTGTTGTATTTTCAACCTTCCTGAGTGCAAGAATATATGGGTCAGACTTTGGATCTTGTGCCTGTCCCCAAACCAGGAGGGAGAGGAGAGTGTCCCTGCCCCTGGCTAGGCCCTAAGGACATCTCTGGAGCTCCTGTGCAGTCTTGCTCTGCCCTCTCCCCTCGTGGTGTATAGATTACTGTCATTGCCTCTCTCTGAGCCACGACCTATATTGGGGTCTGCTTGCTGCCTCCTGTGTGTGCATCAGCTTCCCGCACCCGTCCAATGTCAAGTCTTCATTCCCATCCCATTAGGTCTCATTCTGTTTTCTTTCTCATTTGCTGGTTGCAGCAGCAGCTCTTAGCTGTGCTCTGTGGCATTCAGGGGTATGGTGAGGTGCATTGGAAGGAAAATTGAATTAAACAAGGACACTGGAACTCTGGTCTCATTGGCTGTGTGGCTTTGAGAGGCTGTCCTTCCTCTTCGTGCACCATCATTGGAATAGGGGTGTAGACTAGATGGTCCCTAATGTGGCTCTGATATACAAGGCTCTAAATGCAGTGTTTGTGGAATGTGGGAGGCTTGTCTCCTCAAATTTCTGGGAAATGGATAGGCTTACTTTGTTGCTGAGAACACTTAGTAGTAAGGATAGTTAGGAGTTTTATATTTCACTTTTTTTTTTCTGAGAAACAAAAAAGAGAGAGAGAAACTGCATTTCTCTAAAGTATGGACAAACCCAAGGGATGCTGCATTTATCTGTGCTGCCATCTGCAGCAGAAGTGAGGAGCCCCCAAAAGGCAGAGTGGCGTGCCAGTGCCTAAAGCAAAAGTTACATGAAACATACCCTAAAGCACCAATACTATCAGCTCAAACTTGATTAGGAAAAGGGAAAAGCTGGGAGACAGGGCTGACTCCCTGGAGAATATTGCCACTTCCAGTAAAAGCTCTGAGGAGGAGAGTGCTATTTTTCACCTAGAGGACAGCAGAAAGGCTGAACAATAAACCCTTTGGGTGTAATAAATGTGTAAATATAGCACAAGAATTCTATATAAAATGCTGAGAATTTCTCCTTGAGGTTGCAGTTTTGATTTGGATTTTGGTCATTTATTTTTCTTTCTCCATTCTCTCCTTCTTCTGGGACAGGATGAGAATGCCCTATTTTATTAGGCTTTTGCCTTATAAGTTTTTACACATTTTTGCTTTGAATCCCAATTTCAACAACTATCTCCTTTTTGCTTCCCGCCAGGTTCTCTTGCTTCTCTGCCCCAAGTGCTGACCTGCCCCCATCACAAGCTCCCTGGCAACAGTTTCACCTGGAATGCCAATTCCAGCATCCGTGCGCATTGAAAAAGAAGTCAAGGGATTAACTTTACTATTTCAAAGTATTCTGAAAGTCTGCCACAGTGGGGTCTCCTGTGTCAATGACATCAAATGGGCAACGGCTGAATGTTGGTA
This sequence comes from Anoura caudifer, assembly GCA_004027475.1. Classification (NCBI taxonomy): domain Eukaryota; kingdom Metazoa; phylum Chordata; class Mammalia; order Chiroptera; family Phyllostomidae; genus Anoura; species Anoura caudifer. Next base: position 7,030 of record PVKU01007318.1, read on the forward strand.
TTCAATGCAATCCAAATAATAAACAGTGTTTGAAGGAGGGGAGATAATAATAATATCTTTGAATAAATACCAAGAAGAGATCTCAAAGGGAAATTCATTCATTAATTTGTTCATATTATTCCTTGTTCCAAAACAACTTCAGGCAATTTTCAGTAAGGCTCATATGTCCAACGTGCATCCCCTCCAGCCTTCCTGGGGAGGTCCTTCTGATGGCAGGAGAGAGTGAATGGGCGCTGTTCTCAGGAGGCCCCAAGGGAAGAACCCAGAATGATCAAATTTTGCCTTTCACTTCATAATATATTATGCTTCTCTTAATATTGACATTTCAAATGACCTAACTTTGATTAAATCCGGGACTCAGACATATGAGCCACCTCTGGCCTGTGGCTTCCTGGATCCAATGACACATCATTGCATGGCCTGGGGATGCACACACTTTGGTGTGCGGAGAAGCACTGGCAACAGGACTTCCACTAGGCGTGAAGGAACAGGCATCAGGTACTTTAAAAGGGGGAGATAAAATCCCTAAGGACAAAATTAGCCTCTGAATTCCCTACCAGTAAGGCCGAGCCAGGAAATATCAAATATACATTTAAAGCAGTGAAGCCTAGGACTTTAGGGGGAAATTTTACCTTTACTTTTATTGAAATTTGATCAAGGAAAAAACTGATTAGTCTACCAGTAGACTACTTACTATTCTCTCTAATTGATGGTTCTGAACACCTGTTGACTGTCTTTTGCCCCAGGTGTGAATAGTTGTCTGTTTTCACTCATTTTCTGAGTATGTTCATGTGTTTTTCTTTTCTTTCTGTTTGTTATTCTATTACAGTTGTCCCAATTTCCCCCATTGTCTCCCCTGCTCTAGCGTTTTTCAAACTTCCTTGAACATTAGAATCACCTGGGGAGTTTTTAAAACGTCAAGGGTCTCAGCTGCACCTGAGGCTAATTAAATCAGACTCTGGAGGTGGGGGAGACGGTAGGAACTAGGCATCAGCATTCTGCTCTTTAAAGTTTCCTAGGAGGCTTTAATGCGCAGCCTCGGTTGAGATTCATTGTTACAGACCAGTGCTTCCCAGATTTGAGCTTGTTACCACAATAACCTGGAGGGGATGTTAAAACACAGCTTCTGGGCTCTGCCCTCAGATTTTCTCAGTAGCTACGTTTCAGGTGGGGCTTCGGAATTTGCATTTCTATCAAGTTCCCAGGTGTTACAGATGCTAATGTCTGGGGATCACATTTTGAGAACCATTGTGGTAGAGTTTTCAGGTTTATTAATATTATCTGAGGGGATGGGATGAAAATCTCCAAGCTCTAAAGATGATGTTGGGTTAGTTTGGTGAAACCAGGTGATATGACAGGCCGTGGGAAATACTTGTAGACCATGTGGTTCTGCTAGAGTGCCTGTACTTGACTTCGATTGACAACATGTTTTGTTTCAGTTGGATTTAACCCAGGTCTTGGAGACCCAGCAGTCTATTTCCTGTGGGTTAATACTGTTTCATAAATGCAAGTTAAGAAACTTGCGTGTCTGCTGCTTACCGCACGGGTCCTGTGAGGCATCACGCTGCACTGTGAATGCTGTCTCATTACACTCAGTGTTTGCTGCTTGCAGCGGGTGCTGTGATGCTGGGGAAGTCTTCAGAGGAGTGATAAATGTGCTTTCTCTAGGAGGGTGCAGATTTTTCTTCACTGGGCTTAGCAGTGCCTAGCCTGGCGAGCTCTTGCTTCAGTTTACTGAAGCGTTTCTTTTTCTTCTATTATAAATATTATCTGCACAACTCTCTTAGCTTTACTTGTCCCATTAAAAGGTCGTTAGGCTTCCCATTAGCTGCTGCTGTTGATGGTTTCCTGCAGAGGCCTCGGCATGGGCCTCCTTGCCATGAATTTGAGCTGGGGGAGAACTAGAGAAAGGTGGGAAGTGTGGAGCTCCACTAATATCAGCCACCCGACTTCAAAACACAAAAACTGGACTGGAACCAATCTCCCTTCTTCCGCAGAGTTGGCAGCAGGTAAAAAAAACATTGTGTATTTGTTTCTGTGGCTCCCACAGCAAGTGCCATTTAATCTTTCCGCTTCTTTTTGTATTTTTTAAATATAGAAATGTAAAAACAAATCAATAAATAATAAACACATAAATATAAAAACGAAGGAAATGTTCAGCTCCATCCATTTGTCACTTTTTACACCCCTACCTTCTGCCAGTTCTTGGTAGTGTTCAGTTTGCTGCTGGTTTTCCTGCACTTGTAGCTCTCTCATTAATTACACTGCCTCATCTGCGAAGTCCCAGCTGGGCCACAGGTGAGGCTGAGTTCCAGGGACAGTGATACATATATTTTACTCCATTTTGCCTTTTGTATAATAGCAGCAACCTTTTGTACTGAAGTTCCCACCATGAAGAATATATAAGTAGAGTAAACATTAAAGTTTAATTTAAACACAAAACCTGGATATAGTTAGAAATCTTGCTTATTGACTGCTCATAGTGATTAATATTGATCTTTTTAAAACTATCTCTAACTTTAAAGAATGCTTTCATCTCTTAAGAATTTCTGACATCAGAAGTCCCTTTAAGTTCACGTACTTCCTCAGGCTGCCAACATCCTCAGCTCTTTACCAAGACACCCATCAAGGCTAACCTGTCTCCTCAGGTGACCAAGGGAATCGTCCTCCCGAAGTTTTTAACTTCCTTTTCCTCACATGCCTACCTTTCCTTTTTCACACTTTGGAGGAAAAGAATAAAGGTCCTAATTATAGACACCAGTTCATTTACCTGCTCCACTTCACCATGACTGTGCTCTTCTGATTAGGAGAGAAAGTGCTTTCTCTGCTGCTGAGATTTAGCTCTGTGCCCTTTCTAGCTGAAGAGAGTCCTAATTTGTGTTGCATCCACGCGATTAGTCATCGAAGAGAGTCTTAATTTACGTTGCATCCGCACCGTTAGTCATTAGCACTAAATGTTACAATGTCTTGCTGAGAATCTCCTGGAGCTGTTCTGTCTGGCTTGTGGTACAGCTTTGAGTCTCTGTCAAAGCCCCCCACACAATATGGTCATTCGGTGAGGAATGGGGGTGATTGTTTCCTCGGAGGGGAGGTGGTTCTCTGGCCCCTGGGCCAGGTCCATCCCACTGAATGGACATCTGTGGGTTGACTGATGTGGCCATGGGCGGGAGCAGAACGTGGTGGCCATAGCTCCAATATGCTTTGTATTAACAAACTGTTAAACTCTTGAAGAAAATTTTGTAAAAACCGAAAAGAAGCTTTTTAAATGGCCTCCATTTACTAAGCTTCTGGGGATAACAGAGCTCTCCTTTCCCTCTGTAAAACCGGAACGCTGTCTGGAGCCTTGTGGCCGATGGAGAGCTCCAGTACCCCCCAGCAGGCCTGCTGCCACCGATGACTTCCTTCCTCACTGCTCAGAGTTGGCTGCACTGGTTGCATGCTTGTTTACACCAATTGCATTTGTTTTCATAATTAAATAACATTAAATATTCCACAAGTCGATGGGACAGTCATTCAAGAAGAAAGCATTTCTATGAAAGCTAAGCTTATTGGGAAAGATTTGATAAAACAAGTTGCTAAAAATAAATGTCATCATGTCAGGTATAGTTAAAACACCTGCAAAAGATTAGAAAAATATCCCAGATATCGAGGAGAGTTTTGTCTCATCTAAAGAAATTAGCTTCTGCATTATTTAGGGTGTGGTTTATGCAAGAAGGATGGTAGAGAACTCCAATCAACAGACTCATGGTCAGAGGAACAGCCTTCGCTCCACATTAACATGTTGGAGAATAAATGTACGTTTATAGGTTTAAGTTGTAATACAGTGTTTAAGGAACTTGAACAACCGTCAATCCCTATTGCGCTCACTCGTTATGCAACCCAAGTGCAAACTGGGGATTCCTGCTTTGTGAGGATAGGTCCCAAAGCCCCATGCTTGGCTCTGTGGGTTTTGAGAATTGCTGGGGGGCTTACATATGCATGGTTGCCTCTGGCTCTAAACTTCTGGTCCTCTCTATTTTGGTTTTGCATTATCACTTATTCTTTGTGTGTTCTCTCTCTCTCTTTTTTTCCTGTTTATCATAGCCCTGGCTGTGAAACTCGTTTCCTTAGTTTTTCTAAGAAAATCTTACTCACATAGTGCATTTACATGTAGGGTGGACTTGACTAAAGTAGAGGAAAGGAAGGGCAGGGCAAGGTTTTATATCTTAGGAATAAAAATAAGTTCAAGTTGGAAATCAGGTATCTTTGTACTTAAATGTCCTAAGGTTACCCCGTAACTGGGGATTTGGGTGTTAACCCCACACAGTGCCAGCCACACATTATTTGCCTAGTTTCTTGCAACTCTATGCATTTCTCTTTTTTCTCCTCTCTCTTCTCTCCATTCCTATTTATGTCAAAAGCACAACAGTTTGGGCTGCACTTGGCTTCCTTGTTTCCTGCTAACCCTTGCTCTTGGATGGGGTCTCATCTCCCTCCATCCCTGACTCCTTTCAGATAGCTTATATGTAGTAGTGAACATACCTCAACTAGGTGACCACATCCTAAGAAATGGAACACCTTTGAAAGTAAAAGTGGACGATATTAATTTCTTAGGACGAAAGGAAAAAATTGGGGTTGTACTTGGCAAACCAGGATCTGATATTTATCAAAATATTTTTGTTTTTTTAAGTGATATTATTTATTCATTTTTAGAGAGGGGAAGGGAGCAAGAAAGAGAGGGAGAGAAATGTCAATGTGTGGTTGCCTCTCGCGCGCCCCCTACTGGGGATCTGGCCAGCAACCCAGGCGTGTGTCTTTACCGGGAATTGAATAGGCAACCCTTTGGTTTACAGGCCCATGCTCAATCCACTGAGCTACGCCAGCCAGGTGCTGAAAGTATTTTTCTGACCACAGAAAATTTTCTCCTTTGAAGACTTTAAGTGTTAACATATAAAACAGTGTTCATCCCATTATATGTATATATACACATTCCATTATATGTATATGTATGTGTATATACATACACATAATCATATATATACATCATATATATGAGGGAAGGCCCCCAAAATGCCAGAATTTATTTATAAAAATTGTGTATTTATTCTTACATGTTTAAATTTCAGTCACCTTCAAAGTACTCTCCATTTGGTGCAATGCACCTATGGAGACATTTTTTCCACTGCTCAAAACAGTTTTTAAACTTGTCAGTTTTGATGCCTTTTAGTGCTTCTGCTGTTTTTTTTGTTTCATCTTTTCCATAACAGCAAGACATTTTCCTTTGAGGATGTTTTTCATCCCGGGAAACCAAAAAAAGTCACTGGGTAGGGCCCAAGGGTCATGCCATTTTTTTTTGTCAAAAACTTCTGAATACTCAGTATAGTATGGGCAGGTGCACTCACAAATCATCCATTATGAAATGGGCAAATACGTTCAGAGTCTTCAAAAAAATTCACTGAAGCCAAACCCAGCCTCTCACAACAGTGCCAGCTGGTACTGATACAAATGGGTTCCTAGAACACTCCCCTAGTGGGGGAAGCGTGTACCACAAGGGGCCTGCCCTCAAGAATATAATTCCATTTTTTTTGTGTGTGTCCTTCCTCATACTTTTCAAAGTTGATTTCTCCAACAGCCAGTTCTATTCCTAATTAGGGTAGTGTGTTATTCACTGAAGCAAAGTATGCTCTTCACTGGCCATCACCATTTACTGTTCTGCGTAGCTCACCCTGTCCAAGCTCAGTTTTTCCATCTATGACATAGAGAATACTGTTGCCTGCTAAGGGGCTCAAATGAAAAACATAAGCGGCAAACATTTTGTAGGGGACTAAGCTATAGAAATACAATGTTTATTGTAATTGACGTTGTTATATATATATTCCTAATGAGATGAAGAGTCAGAAGTTCCAGGGGAGTGGTGAATGATAGTAAGCTGCATCAGCCTGATAGCTTTTCTGGGTCTGAGCCTCCTTGTTCATGTGCCCTGTGTTCTTGCCCCCTGCCTCTAAACCCGATCCTGTGAAATAACTACTGGTAATCATGGATCCTGACCTTCAGCCTCATTTCTGTCTTGGATCTCTACTCAGCAAATTCATCCAGTCACCCTGAATTGTACGTCCTTGATTCAGGTTATTGTGATGCTGATAAATGAGAACTAAATTGAAGCCATCAGACTCATTTTCTTTCACTCACTTATTTCCAGATGTGAAAGTTAATGTTCTTGGATTGGCTGCTAAGTCCCAGTTTCATCCAAGACCATTTTCCCTAAGGACATGAACTGTAACTCATTGATTGGGGGGAGGCCTGCAGCATTTTGGGCCTGGGTTTGTACTATGGCCTAGGAACATGGTTGGAGTGAAAATCCAAGCCTGCCACTTGAGTTTATCACATTGAATAGGAACACTGTGACTTTAGATTCAGAAGCCAGGTATGTTAATAAAATGAGCAGTTAAAAAAAATGTCTCATCTTATTGCAAAGAGATAAGCAGCTTTTTCCTTCCTCTGAGAATAGGACCATGAGCCCATTTTATATGTGCTGAGTTCTTCTTAAGTCAGGGGATATGTCTATTTAGTTCTTCACTGTCTCCTGCAGTCAGTGGTGGTTACTTAGATTTGTCTGTACCTGCTCTTTCCACTTCCTCTGCTCCTGTCTTGAATCCACTCCATGCAAGCTTTGTACCTCCTCCACTCCAACCAAGCTACTCTTATAATGACCACCAGTGCTCACCCTATTGCCAAAAACGGAGGTCAAGTCTCAGGTTTGGTTCTAATTGCTCTGTTACAACATTGAACATGTTGGGTTACACTCTTTCATTTGAAACAGTTTCTTCCCTTGGTTTCCAGGACAGCATACTCCCCAGTTTCCTTGCTTGTCAGTGGTCGTTGGCTGCTCCATCACAGTCCCCTTGATTGGTACATATTGCTCTTCTTGACCTCTAAATACTGGGTTTTCTAGAGTTTGGTCCTCGGGTGTCTTCCTTGTTCTGCCTGCTCATATCCACCCAGACTCATGGATTTAAATACCTTCCGTCTGCTGAAGATTCCCAAATTCATATCTCTGATGCACTTGAAACACACATAGTCAAGTGTTTAACTATCCCTTTTAATTTGTAATAGGCATGTTGAAAATTTGATATGTCTCATATTGAACTTCTGTTTTCCCCTAAACATGCTCCTCTTCATCTTTCCTTACTAGTCGAGGGCACCTCCTCTCTTTTAGTTGCCCAAACCCTTGAGATCATCCTTAACTAGCCTTTTTAGTTCATATCCTACTTTCAGTGCATCAGAATAGCTTATTGTTCAAATAAGCTATTTGAAGCAATAGTTTTATCTTCAAAATACCTGAATATCCAGAATTCTGACCACATCTTATCACCTCTCCTGCTATCACCCCGATTCTGAATGCAATCCTTTTTCACCTGGTTTATCGCAGTATTTGTCCTGCTTCTGCTCTGGCCCTGCACAGCCGCCTTTCAACACAGCAGGCAGACTGATCCTTTGAAACCCAAAGTCTGATATGTCACTCCTCTGCTCAGACACAGTTCACTCAGTCCTTATAAAGGCCTACAAGGCTTGTCACCTGTTCCTGAGCTAATGTCCTGATAGTCTTCTCCTCTCTCACTGTGTGTTGTCACTGCCCACAGTGGCTCCTAATACTCCAGTCACGTTCTTGCCTCATGAGATCTTTTCTTGCAGTTCTCTTTGCCTGAAACTTTCTCCAGATATCTGCATGGATAATTCATTCACTCCTTAGGGTCTTTGCTCAGATGTCATCTTGTAAGTGAGGCCTTCCCTGATCATCCTATTTAAAATTGAAAATCCTATTCACCTCAGAGCTTCCTACTCCTATTCCTGCTATATTATAGAACTTACTATAAATAAAACAGAGTAAGAAAAGACAATGGTCTTAAAAATAAATTTTGAAGGATATGAGTTTATTTAACAGTATCAGGTAGGATTTTTTCTTTTTCTTTTTAAAACACTTATTTTTCCAATCCTCACCCAATGATATATATTTATTGATTTTAGAGAGAGAGGAAGGGAGATAGCGATAGATGGATAGAGAGAAACATCTATGTGAGAGAGAAAAAAGTTGCCCCTCCCATATGTTCCCCGACTGGGGATTGAACCTGCAACCTAGGTATATGCCCTGATCGGGGATCAGATCCACAACCTTGGTGTATAAGGATGCTGCTCCAACCAACTGGGCCACCTAGCCAGGGCTACCAGGTAGGATTTTTATTCTTGAAGCTAATGTTTTCCATTTCTTTTTAAAAAATATTTTATTTATTTATTTTTAGACAGAGGGGAAGGGAGGGAGAGAGGGAGAGAAACATCAATGTGTGGTTGCCTCTTGTGCAACCAATACCAGGGACCTAGCCTGCAACCCAGTCGTATGCCCTGGCTGGGAATCGAACTGGGGACCCTTTGGTTCGCAGGCTGGTACTCAGTCTGTTGAGCCACACTAGCCAGGGCTGTTTTCAATTTCTTAAGCTGTTTACTAAGAATATATTAAATCACACCTAACCGTTCTTTTTAAACATACAGTTTTAAAGAGCAGTGTCTGTGTTACTTGAATGATAGATATCACAAACCTGTCTCAGCCTGAACTGACCTTTTGTCACTGCGTTCTAGAATCTTTGAATACTTACTATGGACGTTGCATTGTGCCTTCCCACCTCCAACTTTCTATGTTGAAAATTAATTATATTTGTCTCACCATGTTTTTAAGACTTTCTATTTTAATGATATGATAAATTTATTCTAGCATTATGTTCTCTTCTAAGGATGTAAATGTAAACCTATTGAACTCTCAGTCATTGGAAGCCACAGGTAAAGTGGCAACCACATACTGAACAGGCTCAGGTGGCAAAGTCAGGGTCATAGAAGGCAAGTGAAGGGAAACTTGAACTATAGAAGCTGTCAGATGGAATTTGCCTCTAATTATTGGATGGAAAGAAAAGGTTCAGAGCCCATCCTTTCTTTGTTTTTACAGATGTGCAAGCGGACTGTCTTCTTTTATCTAGACCCCCACCCCAAACCACTTTTCAACCTATTAAAAAGTGATAACATATTCTTTAACTATATCTTACCCTGCTTTCAAATGTGGCACATTTAAAATACATTTGAAATATAAGTGAATTATTCATCTGCTAAAGAGCAGACTAACACAAAAATAGTTCAGGATAAAAAGCAGCATATGAAATTATCTGATTGTCACCTACTTGCATTCTAACAACCATATGTAGTCTCCCATTCACATTCGATATTTTCAGTCCTCAGGCTGAAAGGTCTCAAACAGCCTTTGAGATTTGAGAATTCCGAGGTCTTTGATTAAATCCATACCTCCTGGTGATCCAACTGCTGATGATGCCATATCAGGAAACTTCAGGAGAAGAACTATGCATGTTTAGACAGCCAACATTTCTGAAATTTTTAACAAAATACAAATTTAATTATTTAGATTTTTCAAACTAAAAACCAAGATCTATGCTTTAATTACAGCTCTCTCCTCTCTCTTTCATTCTTTCTGTCTCTCTCTCTGTGTCTCTATTTTTCTCCAATTTTCTAGCCTCCTGATTGGAATATTGCCTTAGATGCTTCATTAGTTTAACCAGTGTTAGAGAACATGTAATGAATTAGGCAGTCAGTCAAAATTAGGGTGTTTTGAAAAACACTCATTTCTTCAGATGTGGAATCAGAGTCTAAGTTTAAAGTAACTTTAAAGTTCAAACTAGACTAGTGATTCTCAAATGCATTTGCACATTAGAATTATCTGGAGAGTGTTTTACAAATACTGATGCCTTAGACCAATTGAAACCAGATTTCTGGGGATTGTGCCTAGGTATCTCTATTAACAAAAACAAGAACAAGACGCTAAGTGATTTTAATATGCAGCCAGGTTTGGGAGCCATGGTGGAGGTAAACTCACTTGATATTTAAATCTCCTCTGCATAGTCGTCACTGCCCCAGATTCCACTGGTCTCTGCTGGATGCCTCCAGGGAAGAAGAGCTCACTCTCTAAAGAAGAGCTCTGTAGGAAGTTCTTCCTTATGTTAACATAAATGCTATTTCCTTGTACCTTCTACCTTTTGTTCTTGGCTCTATTATTTGGGGCCATAAAGAACAAATCCCACTTTTCTGCAAGGCGGTTCTTTGAAAATTTGAAGGTGATTATCAGCCATTCACTTTTTAAAACAAATATTTATTGAATAATTATTATGGGCCCAGACCTGCCCTGAGTTCCCAACACAAAAACAATGTGATCGCCACACTCACGGTCTGGTGGGAAGAGGGAGGAGCCACTGACACTGGTGTAGCTCAGCAACACGTTGTTACCCTCCTATCTCACCTAACACCCCATCTTCCTCTTCTGTAAGCAGAATATCCTCAATTTCTTCAACTTGCCTTTATATTAACTTTGGAGGACTTCTGTCTGCTGTGGTTTAAACTTACCTCAGGTTGTCTGCTTCCTAGGGTGGATTACACACGTCAGATGTGTGGTCTGAATATGCTAAGGAGAGGGAGGGACTGCCATCTACTCTCCTATACTTTGAGATAACACACTCTTGGTTTACCATGAAGTTGCAGACAATTAAAACCATCAGGACTTCTTTGTATAGCCAGGACCCCTTGTGATGAACACATCTCTCCTTTGGGTGGACGGGAGGGTAGGGAAGGGAAGGCTGTCAAAGTAAGGGGTCGGAGGAGTTTAACTCCCTTCTCTCTTGTCTGCCTTCTCCCTTAGCTTGGCTTTTGGATCCCTAAAGTCATATGTGAACATTCTGATAGCTGACCACTTATGTCACTGGTCCTAAAGGGCCATGGATGGGCTTGTCCAGAGGTGGGCACATTTGTCAAGTGAACTGGATCTGAAAGTGAGCTGGAGAGCAATAGTTTGGTAGAACTCCTTTCTGTGACCAGATTTTCATCTATCTGCTAATTGATACTGAAGAAAGCTGTTTTTCTGGTGGTCACTTATGGATGGAAACTGGTCAATTCCAGTTTTTTCAGCTTTCTTTTTTTCTGAGCTCAAAGCTAGATGGCAGAATGCATATATTGATTTATAGTATTACCTTATGGTTTTATGAAAACTCAAATAAGTGATCTTTGATCTTTATCTCACTGTTTACACATTTTAGGGTGTCAGCATCATTACAGATAAGTATAAACCCTCATCAGTGGACAATCTCAGTGTTTGCCTCAAACCACTCTCCCTTCATGTTTGCCAGTTAGCATCTCAGGAAAGAATGTTACTATATATTTGGATTTTTGCAGTTACATTTAACGAAATATTTCACAGATATTTATCATACAATGCATTCTGCTCTGCCGAAATAAAAATGGGTATAACGAGGATAGATCAAAGGCCGTCACATCACCATCAGGATCAGTAAACATGCACTGAGGATATGTGACATAATCGGTTCCAATTAAAACCTATTTGGCCTTTAATCCGGGGAAGATTTGGGCAAAGCTCCTTCACTGCTGGTGACTTGTTTTAATATCTCTTAATAGGAACAAAATGTCACCATCCATAAGGCTATAGGAGAGCATGGTGAACAGCCACTGCCAAATACATAATGTGAGCCAGGTCAGCAAGTATTCAGGATAGATGCTCATGAAGAAAGTTAAAGCGGAGCTTTAACTGAGGAAGGAGACTTCTGTTTTATTATGCCTTCCCCAGAGCCTTTGATCTGCCTGCCGCCAGGCACAATGACTGAATCAAGATGCTGGGGCTATATTTGCAGATGTACATGTCGGAGGTGTTTGGAAATGGGCTTTTTTCTACCTTCCCAATCCTCTTACCCATTCTTCATGATAGAGTTTCAAGAGCTCAGCTTTCAAGGAGCAAACTTGTACCAATACCAGTGGCCTGTTCAATCTTCATCATCTCTGTCTTCACTGCAGCATTTCACTTCTTTGACAGTTCAAATCTGGATAATCCCTCCTTAGTGCTCTCTATTTCACTACACCGTCCTGGCTGGTCACACCCTTCTTGTCTCGTTGCCCTCCCACCCCCTAACTATGGATATTCCTTGAGAGGCTCAATATTTGGTTCTCTAATATTCTTTATATGTACTTTTCCATTTGGATTTCTCAGGATTTAACTACCACATATAATTATATGTTCCAAGTCTTTATTTTCAGCCTTTGAGTGTAACATACATTATCAATAACCTGTTAAAGCCAAATGTCATTGCCATTTTTATCATCTGTACTTAAGTCTAACCGCTTTTGCTGCTGTTGGCCAGTGTCAACCCTTCATTTTGTTTTTGTTTTTTCCCTGATTTCCATGTTTTATTCAACGGTACTCTCATTTTCTTACTCATCCAAGTGTATTGGCTTTATTTCCCCCCACCCCCTAAATACAATATCTACTACTATACAAGGTCTCTCTGGAAAAAGCCCGGCCATTATTAATATAACAAGAACAGTGTGCTTGACATTTATATAATCTGGCAGCCAAGGACAGTGGACTGGAATGTGCATGTGTGAACAATGATGATTTCACTATACTAGTCAGTGGGGGTGGTAGACACCGTTGAGTGAGCATGTGTATCATGTGGCCATCGAATTCAAAATGACTGAATGAGTAGAGCAGTGAATCCACATCAAATTTTGTGTTGAGATTGAACATTCCTTCACAGAAACTATTTGAATGATTCAGAAGGCTACAGCTATGGGCAACTGGTGATTGGCAGCTTCACCAGGACAACATGCCCACTCATGCATCATGTCTCATGCCATCAAATCACCCAGGTGACTCAGCCCTTCTATAGACCAGATTTGGCACCCTGTGAGTTATGGCTCTTCCCAAAACTAAAATCACCTTTGAAAAGAAAGAGATTTCAGACCATTCATGAGATTCAAGAGATTCAGTGGAGTAGTTGATGGCAATTGGGAGAACTGTGTGAAGTCCCAAGGTGTCTACTTTGAAGGGGACTGAGGCATCATTGTCCTATGTACAATGTTTCTTATATCTTGCATCTTTTTCAATAAAAGTCTCTATTTTTTGTATTACATGGCTGGATACGTTCTGGACAGACCTTGTATTTCACACACTGTTGTTCTACATACTTGGTAGATTATGGACTAAAAGATATGGTCCTACCTTAGTGGAGTTTGGATTCCAGTGGGAGAGTTAGACACTAATCGTATACTCACCGAAATATGCCTTACTGCACGTACAAGAAGAGCGACGGAGGACAAGTACAGGGAGTGTGAGAACCTGACATAGACTGGGAGGTGAGGAAATTCTTGACTGCAGAATTGCTGCTTGACCTGAGATCTGAATGATGAGTCAGGGCTGGGGAGAGGTACCCAGGCATAAAAACCAGCGTTCCTTTAAGTCTTGGGCCTGAGGGTGGCTGTGTGAGGAAACTGTACGATCCAAAGCAACAAAGAAAACAATGTAGGTGGGAAAGCGACCTGGAAGGGAGAGTAGCAAGAGATGAGGCTGAGTCAGATCATGAAGGGCCTTAATGTCATATTAAGGACTTCGATCTTTGTCCTAAGAATTATTACAGCGTACTAAGTGAGGAGCAGCATGATCAGACTTGTATTTTTAGGTGATCATGGTCTGTGGGGAAGAGAATGGACTGGCAGGGAATGAATGAAAGGGACATATGGGCACTGGTCTGGAGACTGTTGCAAGAGTGCGGATAAGAAGCGTGGTGGTTATGCAGAGGAACAGAAAACGCTGGCTCTGGGGCGCAAACCCGAACCTCAGAATCTGTATGTCTGAATACTTCATGATTAACTCTCTGTGTCTAACCAACACATTCCATTAAGTTTTCCTGCATAATATCTTTTGCATGTGATTTCCCTTCCCATTCCTATTCTTGCCACTTAGTTCCAGAGCTGTGAACTCATAGCTAAATTATAGCCATCTTCTGTTGCGGTTCACTCACTGAGAACTGCTATTCCTCTGCCCCTCAGTGTCCCACCTTAATCTGGGTCTCAGAGTTCCCAGTGACTTGTCTCGACTCCAGGGTCTGCAACAACAGTGCTGAGACTGGCTTCTGCTAGGACGGGACAGTATGAATTTGCATGTTTTACGAGGCTAGGGTTCCAAACATGAATAAGTTCCCTTATCTGGTGCACTTTGAAACTGTACAGGTTCCTCGGCTCAGTACCCAGAGGCTTTCATTCAGCAGTTTGGGGGTGGTTCCCAGGAATCTGTATTTTATGAATCCCACATTTCTGAGGGTCAGGCAGGTTTTCTTCACTCTAAGGCACCAATCTGTGCATCTCACTTTGTGCTGAAGAGGACAACCGTGTTTTGTGCTATCCACCCAACCTCCTTCCTCCCCTAACTAAAACAACCTTTCTCATTTAAATCATTACTTGACTTGAGCCTTCCGTTTTGCGGTTTTTCTTCCCACTGTGGAATCTCTGATGCCTTCTCAGCAGGTGTAGCCACCTGTGAAGGGATGTGCCACGCCATAGAGAACTGCTCCCTGGATGGCTGAGTGACAGGGAGGATTTCCTGAGATTCATTAGAAAGCAAACCCTATATTTGCAAAGATGAGGTGTTGCGCAGAGCAAGAGGGGGAAGTCAGCAGCAAGGAAATAATCTGTTTGAGAATGCAGCCCTGTTTCATGTATCTATCAATTAGATTTGCTTCCTTTTGGTCTTTAGATAAAAAGTTTTCAAGTAAACATGACTGTGGTGCATCTGTTTTAATGCTTCTAATCTTCTGACTACCAGAGCAAAAAATTAATATCTTCCTTCCTCGGTAACAGTAAAAACTTAGATACCAGTTGAAGGAGGGGAATGAGCAGCAGTGGTTTATCTCTGGGCGGGGGACTTGCATGGTGCGAGTGTGCATGCAGTCACACACATCTGTGATTAGCATCAATTTCATATTTTTATGAAACTGTAGCAATAGATCATGTTAGATATGTAAAAAAATATATCAAAATTGGATCCCTGACCTACTATACTTAACTTTCTAGGGAAAGTACATTATCAGATATCCATGAGCCAAAGAAATAACATGAAGGCAAGTTTACTCGGTGTCCAAATATGGATTTATTACTTTTTAATCTTCTCTAATGTTTATTCTTAGGATCACAGGTCTTTTCTGATGTCCTTTAATTTCATCTATAGTCAGTGTATTGACAGGTGATTACTGAACTAGGGAAGGTAGCAAGAGAACATGTATTTGCATTTCCTAAAATTGAATCACTGAAACCCAAATGAAGGGGAACACAGATGAATTCTGAATTGAAATTGTAGCGTGTGTGTGCGCGCGCACGTGCGTGTGTGTGTGTGTGCTGAAATGCAGAAGGAGGTGAAACTGGAAGGAGGCGGGAGACTGATTTGCTTCCACTCATAGCACAGAGGAAGATAATTCACTGAAGATTAAAAAATGTAAAAAGCTTTTCCCATTCGCCTCGCTTGTGGTGTCTTTGAACGTGTTTGGCAGCAGTGGGCCATGTCAGGCCACCTGTGCAGTCAGCAAATTGCTCATGGTATTCAAAAGCTCCTCTATTAATCTTCTCAAGCAGCCCTTTCGAATATTGGATGCCTGCTTTGGGATGTCCACTGTATTTTTACCTTGCTCGAGGCATTATTATATTTTCTTTTGTTAATGTGGGTTTCCTTTATCCCCACGATCAACAATAAGCTCCTTCCTTACAGAAGACCACTGTCTTCCTTGCTTTCGTAGCATTCAGAATGCCTTGTCTGAGGTCGGTGGAGTCTGTAAGGTGCAAGGTTCTAGGGCTCCAGCTCTTGTGGTGCCGTGAGGAAGAGATGCACGTGGGATACGTGGTGGGTGGTGCCCCCTGAAGTTGTGCAACCTGGTAGTGAACTTTCAATAAAAAGTAAATACAATTTAATGAATAAACAACTGAGTGACTGAATGAATACCTCTCTTTTCATGTTGCGGAGACATTTTAGTATAGTTTGTGTTGAGTCCAGATGAAATAGAAATATATAGACTCTGGATTAAGAGTGGCTTGGGTTCAGCCCTGGCTCCCTCATTTACGTACTGTGTGATTTGGCCAAATTCTTTGAACCTCAATTTCTCTATCTGTAAAATAGGTAGAGTAATACCTACTTCATACAGTTATAAAGAAAAAATATATATATATAATATATATACAGAAAACACCTAATGTAGTTTCTGGCATAGAGTAGATACTGAATGTTAATAATGATAATTATGGTTTTATGTATTTTAGTCCAACTTTAGTTAAATTAGCATCAGTGCCTGGAGGAAATAGAGCATGAACACAGGACTGAACTAAAACCTGTATCTACTAAAGGCAGGGCTTGTGTCTTTTCTTCATGTGTAGTTCCCATTGTGCACCTGTCATAGGGACAAACATTGTGTGAATTATCATATCAGTTACTAGCATGAGTTTGCAATATATTTCTTTGTTGAAACTTAAAACAACGAGTTGAGAATTACTGCTTCTACATTGTGCAACATGAAGGATGTGCATTTGATCATACACTGGTCTTCGCCTATGGCTACGCAAACAATTAGGAAGAACACTCAGTGGGATTCCCATACTGGAGTGTGAGTGCTCCATACCACATGGCTGAGAGAACAGGTCCCGATTCCTCTTCCAGATTCTGCTGATCCTCTACCATGTTCCACTTCCTTTTCTACTGTAATAAATTACTTATCAAGCCTGCAGCCTGCCTTGCAGAATTTCTCAAACTTATTGCTTGTCAGTATTATTGCTTCCTTCTTTGCTGCTTTGTTACATTATTTCTGCCTTTGCTCTTTCCATGCATTTATTAACTGAATTAGCACATTTCCAATGTTTGTTCACATTTAATGAGGTATTGGTATTTTGATGGCAGAAATGAAGAAGTGAGACCCACGGGTGAGAATTTTATTGAACTTCAATGTATTTTATTTTTCAAGATGTTTAATTTGCAAAGTCATAATCTATTGTGCAACACAAAATGATACGTGTACCTACAGTATCTGATACTTTAATGGCTGAAAATATAACACAGTTAAGGAATGTTCCTTAGACAAAGGTAGGTTATACCCTGAAGAGTCTAACTTTTTTGATAGATAATTAGAAAAAGTTATATCAGCCACAAAACACTTCAAATATATTAAGAAATTATTAGAAATACAAATTAAATTGGAAATGTCTCTAGATTAATTGGATTAAAATATTCTTAGGTTCTTTTCATGCAAATAACAGAAAGCTACCCAAACAGGCTGGAGCAGGAAGGGAGTTTATTATAAGGACACAGAGATGCCTCTGAGTTCCCAAGAGCAGAAATGGGACTGCAGCCTGGAGGTAGGAGCCTGTTGAACCTAGGTACGACAGGTTTCACCCTCAAGCTTTCTTTCTTGTTGATTTGTTAATTTGTGCTTCCTTTCTTCTGTCCAGTTGAAGTTGGTGGTTACCAATGGGCAAACTGACCTCCTGTCTCAAGTGAAGAGCTCATGCTACCCAGCATCTTTGCATCCCAAGTCCAGATCTGCCTATGAGAAAAAAATGTGATTGGTCCAGGATGTAGGAGTCCTGTAGCAAATGGCTGGCTGCCTGGAGAACTGAACTGGGTGGGTGAAAGGGGCAGGGAGGGAAGCTCTCAATGAAGCAGGTTTACAGGACAAACATTGTCTACTACACACTTTTTCGTGCTTGATCCTTTTACAGAAAGCCTGTTTGATGTGGGCACCAAACTGTTGTAGCTAAAGTACTTTATGACATTTGGTTACTGTCAAAAGACTAAAACTATATATGCCTGCCAAAGTGACCTATTAAAGACACTTTCCTTAGAAATTAAATTCTAATAATTTTTATCTGAAATAGGTAGGCAATTTTAGAGAGGTTGCATATGTTTTGTCTTACATTTATTTTGCTTTATCTTATATTTATTTTATTTATTGGCTATGGAGTAGATTGTGTTTAGTCATCCTCATAAGCTCATTACAGCGGTAGCCTTTATTTCATTACTCAGATATTTATTATTTCATTGATATATTCCTTTGTTCATCTTTATTCCCTCCTTTGTTCCATTTTCTCCTCTCCTTCGCTCTACCTTATGCTTTCTCTTTCCCCTCTTTTTTATCACTCTCTCTCTCCCAAGGACTGAAAATATGTGTGTGGGTGTTGTTGCAAGTGGGAGAGAGGAAAAATTGAGCAATGACAGGTTGAAAGTAGCAAAGTTATTTTAGTAACTCACTGTCTTGGGAGGATACATATTGATGTATAATTTATACACAAATGCAAATAGTCATGTAAATTGGGTGCGTATTTTAGCTCTTAGAAAATGACTGCCCACACTTTGCGATGCAGACCTTCTTATGCTTTGGCTTCAGACAACTGCACTGGAATCACTAGGAGTCAGAATTAAGGGGATCTGGTAAAACTCAGATGAAATCTGAGATCTTTATACTTCCATAAAATGACTAAGGCATGTGAAAGGGATGATAGGAGAATAGAGAGAAGAATAAATAAGAGAGTATGATCTGCAAGAAGACAGTGGGGTTAATGAGGGGAGGGCAAACAAGGAAGGAGAAGGAGGCAAGCGGGCGGGGGCTGCTGAACTGGGCAGTGTGAGGCAGATTCCTGGAGGGCATTCATGTGGGCAGAAGAAGGGCTGCTGCTTGCACATCCAGCATCTGTGTGATTTAGGAAAAGACACAGCCTTGCACTTACATGGCTGCAGAGGAATGCCCTCCTCAACTGGGCTGGGCACACTGTGTGGGACAAACCCGTGTAATGCCACGCAGCATTCCTGAGGGGTAAGAGACATGAGAATTGGATAGCCAGCATGCAGATCTAAGGTTTGCAGAGAGCCATTCCTACCTCATGACCCCTAGGTAAGGACCTGTGACGATGCTGCAGGAGCTGTGAGGGTGAGAGGTACACTTTGGGGTGTCATTGCTTGGAGACCCCAGAGCAGGGATAGTCAATGGGAGACTGACTAATCAGAGGAGACAAGGGCTGGAGTTTGGGCCATGCCTCCAAGTGAGCATGAGATAGGAGCACATGCGGCTATTGACAGAAGGTGGCCCGTGGAGGGAGAAGGTCAGAGGCACCTATTTCATTACCTGCACTAGGTACTGTTGGGTGACAAACTTCAACTGCTAAGAGAAAACCTCCTACCTCTGTTTTACCCACTGGTGGAGGAGGAAGAACACTTAGATGTCCTGATATCAGCCACTGTGTAAGGCAGTTACTTGGCTAGTAAGTGGTAGAAATGAAGTTTGAATTTAGGTCTGGCTGGCTGCAAAGCCCCTATGTCCTGCCTTGCTACCTGCATCATCTCCCTTGTCCTCCCTCAGGGTGACGAGGACGACCTCCAGTTTCCAGCCAATCTGCTGCGCAGCCCTCATGCGCATGTAGCTTCTGGGAAGGGAAGTATTGCAGCAGATGGTAGGACTTGCAATCATACGAGACAAGACCCATGAATCCGGTCTTCAGATTTTCTGAAACAAAAATTGTGTGTGATACATGGTCTAACAAAAGAATTTTATTATGCTGCTTCATGCTGTGAGATCAGACTCAATGACACAGATAAGGGATGAAATATTCCGAACTTCAGGGACTCTGCAGGTTTGGGAAACAACAGAAGAGAGTGTTTGAGATAAAAATTGTCCTAGAAATTTCTGGATGTACATTTGTGCTGCCTGTGGAAACCTGCAGAGTAGGTTTACCATCTCTAACAGGTCCTAAGGGGCAACCAAGGACGTATTAGATTTGGTAGCACACTTTTGCCCCAACATACATGCATTTTTACCCTAACGTACACATGGTAGGGAAATAGCTCAACCAGTTATGACGCAACAGTAGCTCAGGAGTCTACAGAGAAGAGAGCTGGCAGCTGCAAGAATTAGACAGAGAGACCTTTGAAGGACCAATTATGGCAAATAGGCATAAGGGAGACAGGAGCAACTCAATGGTAAAAATCGAGACATAAAGAGAAAAAACAAGATGGTGGACTACACATAAAAGAAATCAAGTTCTTTTTCCTCCTGATAATCTGAAAGACGGCTTTTGTGAATGGTATGTGCTTGCTTGAAATTAGTTTTTGAGTCTGTAGCGTTCTACCTCCCCTCTGTCCCTTAAACTCCTGGCTTCTACATGGGAAGCTAATTCCATCGATTCTCTTTGAAGGCCCGGTTTACACATCTTCTCCTTATTGAAACCTTTATGGATTTGCAGCATAACTATGCTACCACACTTACTGCATCTACTGCAGCACAGTAGATCACTTAACACTGTAACACAGTAAGGGGGCTCTGTGTCGGCAAACCACACCCAGTTTCCGCCCTTGTGAAGCTTTCCTGATGGTGCCAGTGCAGAGACTTCTTAAAAAAATACGCTACTGTTATTTAAAATACATGCCCATTGTTTTGAAATTATTTATGTGTTTCTGTCCCCTCTTAGACTGTGAGTCCTTGAGGGCAAGCAATCTGTCTTAATCAAGTTTTTATCCTCAGTACTTACCAGAGTGCCTGGAATATAATAGTAACTGAACAGGCATATGTATAATGAATGAACGTTCTTTGTATTTTTTCCTTTTATAAATTTGCAGACTTTGAGCACGTTCTCATTCATCTTTCATCTTCCAACAATTCCATTTTCATAAAGAAGAGCCTCCCAGGAGAATTTAGTCCTTTACAGACATTTTTTGAGATCTAATATCTATCTTAAGGAGATCAACAAAAACTGGAGCAGAATGATTGTGGTGACATTAAAATGAGCTTGTTTTATTTTATGTGGCCATTTTCTGAAACTTTAGATTTACAAAAATATGTGTTATTGGAAATTGCTTAATTTTTCATCATAGGTTCCTTCATCTAGCAAGTTCTCGTACATTTGAAATATGATTCAGTTTACAGAACATTGATTTACAAATAGCTTTATCAGCAATCTATCTATTGTTTAAAATATGCAACAGCAATATAGGGGAGCAGAATGAATGATAAGTTAATTAAGAACAGGGAACATAAAACTTTGATCAATAGACATAACAAATAAAATGTACTTCAAACTAATATTATGGCAGGTAAGTGGTAGGGAGAGGGACAGATGAAAATGGATGGGCCTGTGCGGTGAGGGGTGGGAGGAAGTGGTAGAAAGGGAGAGAGGAAAGATGAAGAGAAGAGATACCATGGAATGAGAGAGGGAGGGAGTGGAGTAAAACAGAGGCTGAGAGGGAGAGAGAAGAAAAACTGAGAGAGTTGGAGTAGGGAAGTCTCACAAGGGTCAGCAAGAGAGAGCTGGGGGCACCAACACAGAGGGAGACAAAACTGATGCACGTAGACAAACAGGTAAGGGGAGAGAGAGAGGCAGAAGGAGAGGGAGCAGGGAGCTAAGTGTGTGTCCACTTGTTTGGCAAAGTGCCACACTTGCAGGGTCATCTTGGAACTAATACGGCGCTGATGGAATTAATTAATTCCTTGAGTCATTCATCCATTTGGTGGACCCTGATGGAACATGAACAAATGCAAGGCATTGTTCTAGGTGTGGTTAACAGAGGCACAGCTTTGGTGATGAGATTGCCCTCTAGCTCCTCCAATTTCACAGGTACCACAGTAGCATTTGGTCTGCACTTGCAGTAGGTGCCTTGTCACAGGCCATCTCTCATACTGTGGGTCTGCCTGGGAGTTTCCTTTAAGGTCTTTTGAAACCCTCAGTATTTGTGACTCTAATCCCTTGGGCCTGACCATTCAGTGTAGCTTCACCATGGACCCAGAAGAAAAAAATGGACCTACAGCAGTCACCAAATGAAAAGTCTCTTTAATTCTTAGTGTTTTTGCTTCCAAGATTCATGTGTGTGTGTGCACGTGCACACAGCTGTGCGTGAGGACTGTGCGCTGGAGGCCGTGCTTCACATTGGCCACGCTTTCTGTCTGTGCTTTCTCGCCCCGTAGAGAGGCTGCTGTGAATACCCAACTTTTGTTGAATCCTCCATTGTGGGAGGTTGTGGTGGTCTTGGTAGGGATACCAATCAAGTGGACAAGTGCTGAGGTTGGGTCATAGGGACCCGAGCTTGGTCAGGCATGGGAGTTACCCAGCACAGACATAAGTAGATGGACCCAGAGAGAGACCTTATTGCAGAGAGGGGACTAACGTTAACCAGAGAGAACAGATCTACCAAGTCTAAGGACAGACACGTGGGCTAGAAAGAAAAAATGAGGTCAGGAAGTCCGGAGTGGAGCAGATGCTGGGACAAGGCTGAAGATGGAACAAATAAGGATGAGGGAAGCCTTTTTGAGGGCATTTGGAGGCTTGGAGCTTCTTCTTAATGGTTTCTGGCAGCGTGGGTAACTGGACAGTCTACCAGGATGAAAGAGACAGCATCAGGCATAAGCAATTCCAATTTGGTATGTGGAGATCTCATTGTAACCAAGTGACACAATAAACAAGTGAGACTCGAGGGGTGGAATCTGAGAGCAATTTCTGCTTCTTGCACTGCCTATTAATTTCCACACTGTGGGGCTGGTTGCTACCTTCCTTCCTTTCTTGAAAACCAGGGAGGAGAGGGGAGGGAATTTCAGGGGAAAAGGGGAAGGGTTTGCAGGAACAAGTATAAAGGACACATGGGCAAAAACAAGGGGGGGTGGAAATGGGAGGGAGGTGGGGAGGGGTGGGAGGGTGGGCTTGGATGAGGGTAAAAGGCAGAAAACTGTACTTGAACAACAATTAAAATTAAAAAAATAAATTAATTGCAAAAGAAAAAGAAAACCAGTGCAGCTGGGCAGTTTATACACATGCACCCCATGAACCCAATTCCAAATAATTATAAAACTAATCCTTATGTAAAGTTATGATTTCTCTCCCCTTCTAGTTAGGTCCTGCCAGAAACTGATTGCTTGCAAAGGGGCAGAGGGTATGGTCAGTTTTTCTTTCTTCTTTTCCCCACTGAGTAATTTAACCACCTCCCCATCTTGTTAACCTTAGTTTTGACCACCAGACCCTCACAGAGTTGCAGTGTGTGGAGGGTGGTATATTTGTTTTATATCTCTGTGAAGCAAATTGCTACAAGTGTGGTGGTTTCATGACACCCATTTTTGAGCTCACAGCTCCTGTGGGTCCTTTGCTCAGAGTCTCCCAAGGCTGCAGTCCAGCTGCCTGCTGGGCTGTGATCTCATCTGAGGCTTGGGATCCCCCTCCAAGCTCCCATGGATGTGGGCAGAACTCATTGCCCTGCTCCTGTGGGACTCACTGTGACTTGCTTCTTCAAGGCCAGCAGGAAAGAACATCACGGATCTCCAGATGCTCTTTTAAAGGGCTCCTTCATCACGTCAGGCCAACCCAGGAGGGCCTCCCTTTTGATTACTTAAAGTCAGATGATTAGGGACTTGGCTCAAATTTATAAAATCCCTTCACTTTTTGCTGTAGTTCATTGGGTAGAAGCAAGTGACAGGTTTGCCCACACTCAAGAGAGGGGTTTCACACAAAGGCTTGGCTACCCAGGGCAGGAATCATGGAGGCCAGTTTAGAAACCTGCCTACCACAGGTGGGGAGAACATGTCTCACTTGATAAATATTGCTATGTGCTGGCATTGGTGCATTCTGGGCTTGAAAGTGTTTGCAGCTGACTCTCTCATTAACCATTCTGATAGCTTTGCTGGATTCCCTTTCCTGCCCTCACCACAACAGGGGTTCTTTCACCTGATGTTTCCCTGACAGATCTGATTTTACCTGTATTCCATCTGTAGTTTGTGATGCCGCTCAGTCCCCTGGCCTACAGCAGGCCACCTGCCCAGCCTCTCTTAGTGGAGGTCCTTTGCCCCTATAGGGGGCTCTCTTGTTCAGGATTTATGAGACTTCCATGTTGGCTCAGGGGTAGCCAGCCGCTGGCTCACCAGAAACACTCCCATATGTATTTCCCTCACAAATCTGGGAGTGCTAGTTGCCTTCATATGACAGTCTCTCTTTTCTCATGTTATGAGAGGCCAGCCATAACTCCTCTTACCATTTATATTTCACAGGCATAAGTTATTCACTGTTGCCCTGGTCACTAAACTGCAGAGAAAGCACATTAAATTCACCGGGGCAGGGTTCTGTTTAAGTTCCTTTCCCCTGGCTTGACTGGAAGAGGTGGCATCACCCCACCTAAGGCTGATACTCTCCATCAAACCACTCTTAAGCCCTGATCAGTGTGGCTCAGTTGGTGGGCAGTGTCCTGCAAACCAAAAGCTTGAGGGTTGGATTCCAGGTCAGGGCATATGCCTGGGATGTGGGTTTGGTCACCTGTCATGGTGCGTGCAACCGACTGAAGTTTCTCTCTCTCTTTTTCTCTTTCCTTCCCCTCTCTCTATGAGTAAATAAATAAAATCTTAAAAAAATACCTTCCTAAAATCCAACTCTCTATTAATTGCAGTTCTCTCTCTCTCTCTCTCTCTCTCTGTGTGTGTGTGTGTGTGTGTGTGTGTGTGTGTGTGTGTGTGTGTGTGTCTCAAATTCAGAAGTGAGCCCAGCATCAGTGAAAGGCCTTCACAGTGTAGCGCTCCAGAACCAGGACAGGGCAGAGTACCCTGAGGTTTGTGGGGGTGAGGAGTATAGGATGGGTCTATCTGCAGCAAGGAAGAACATTCAGAGACCAGACAACACAAAGCCACTACCTTGAGAACAAGCAGTGGAAAATCAGATGTGCAGAAGGATGCACATATTGCCAGGCAGGGCCCAGTGAAGGGCTATAAGTTTAGCAAAGCAGTGAAGAGCCAGGGAGCCATGAGCAGAGCAAGGCCAGACAGGCAGCAGATGGCACCCAGACGACCTTGGTTCCCAGCCAATATCCTAATTCAACAGTATTGCGCACATGAAGTGGCTGATGAAAATTGAAAATTAGTAAGAAACATCAGTAGTTGTGCCTTTTTATTTCTATTTCTTTAAAATTTTTATATAGGGTGGGGCAAAAGTATGTTTATAATTGCAAGTATGTGAAACAATTTATTCTTCCATTATTATTTATTAATTGTTGTATTATTTTTCATAGAAACAACTATAAACCTTCTTTTGCCCTACCCTGTATATAACCTTTTAAACTGAACATAAGTCTGAAAGTTCTGTGTTGATCATTACAGGAAATACATAGAGAATCTTTCAAAGAGTTTATGGGGGTAGGATAAGTACATAAATAACCATTGTAAGGATCAAATATACCCATATTTTGCCATGTACAATGCACACTTTTTTGCCCAAATTTTTGAGGGAAAAATAAGGATGCACATGATACATGCGTATAATGATTACATACTATCGGTATAATAATCCCATGTATAATGCACACAAAAAAGTGGGTGCATATTATACATGGCAAAATAAAGTACTTGTCAAAAATTGTCCATTCTGGTGCAGTATATTACTTAATATTTATTCTAAGGTTAAATACATTATTAAAATAATCATAATGAAAATGTTTAAATCATGCAGAAAGGTCACCAATCTACATACTCCACACAGGTAGCTACTTTTTTCTTAACTTATAGATTCTTTTAGAGCACTTTTAGGTTTACACAAAAACCTGCTCCCAGTAAATACTTTTTAAAGGTTCTGACTTTTAGTTGTTCTGATGCTCATTAACATAACTTTAAATTATTATCAATTCTTTCTTTTCCTGATTTACTAATTCTGGATTGTATTTGTTGATTCCCTGACATGAAGGATGGAGTATTTATTTCACTATATTTTCTTCCAACCTTTTGTCTTCTTTTCCTCTCCTCAATTTGTTGCAGTAGTATTTTTTCATTTGCATTTATATTTTCTATAATGACATATTTTTGCACTCTGCCTATAGGTTTTTCAGAAAAGTTACCCCCTCAACCCCAACACAGCATGTGCAGTGCTATGATTATGCATAGTTATCATTGTCACATGAAGCTTAGTAAAGCAATATCATCCTCTGTCACTACACCCCGTGCTCAAAAGGAAAAGTCCCAAGTTAAGGTCCACTGGGTCATTTTCTTTGTAAATTTCTTTTCAGTGTTCTTCAGTTCTATGTCATGTTCAGCAACTGCAGCTTCTTATATCTTAAATTGTCTTTTTGTATCTCTTTTTGTTGGGATAGCTTGTAGTGTTTTTTTTTTTTTTTTTTTGATAGGGCATGTGAATTTTCTGAATTCTGCATGTCAAAAAATGCTTTTATTTTGCCCACGCATTATTGATGGTTTGAATATGTATGGATTTTGACCTTAAAAATGCTTTTCTTACAATTTTGATGATATTATTTGATTGTATTTAGTACTCGAGCTTGTTGTTGGAAAGGACTGTGCTGTTTTAAATCACTGAATGAGTTATTCTTTTTAAAGTGCCTAGAAAAGGGCTGGCCTATAATAAGTGCTATATAAGTGGTTGATAAATAATATATTGAAAATGGTTTCTGATTTTTCTTTCATAAGTGATTATTTTCTCCCTGAAAACTTCTAGGATTTTTTTTCTTTAACCTTGAAATTCTGAAATCTCATCAAGCTGTATTGCTATTCCTACTTGGCACTTGGTAAGAACTTTTTGTCTGAATATTCTTGTATGACTTAAGCTTTGGAAAATTTTGTTTCATTATATTTTATTTACCCACTTTCATTGTCTCTGTTTTCTACTTCCACAGCTTTTATTAGGTAGATGTTGGACTTCTCAATTCTATCCTCCATATCACTTAACTTTTCCTTCCACTTTTTTCATTTCTTGGTACCTTTGCTTCATCTTTTGGATCACACCTGTCTTGTTTTATAGAAATGAAGCCCTTTCTGATATCTCAGAGCAGACTAATTAGAGTTTTAAAAATTCATATGTGCTCACTGCAGTAACACCTGTTTCTTGTTGAGTCAGTATTTGGTTTAGTTACTGCGGTAGAGCTTCTTTCTCTCTAGGTTTCACTCAAATGTCTAGTGAATCCTGGTTTTTGGTTAAGCCACATGAATGAAGGGCTAGATTAATTAGTACATATTTGTGATATGATTTTTTCTATGGTTGTGCTGGGCACCTTGGCATGTAGTGGGCACTCAGTCCGCAGCTGCCACAGCAGCTGAAGTTGCTCCAGGGAAAGACATTCTGAAGGAGAAGAGTCTCCTCCTCCTTCTTTTTCATTCCTCCTTTTCTTATTCTTCCTTCTTATCTTCTTCCTCCTTCTTCTTTCTTTTAGAGTCTGATGTGGAAAACAGGAATGCCTGAAACTGTTCTCTTTGTTTCTCTGCCTGAAACGCCTACACATTGACCTATACCCAGAAGACTGCCCGTTTTTGTTAGGGAGTGGTTTTAAGTTTCATCCCAGCAGGCACAAGTTCTGACATTTATGTTCTGTATACCTGGAAGAAGAGTCAGCATTTTGCTGGCTCAGTTGATCTAAAAAGAGTTCTTCAGTTAACTTGTCTGATTGCCTCCTAAGCTTCGTCATTTGTTGACACCAGTTTGCTTGGCTTGTACACTCTAACTTCAGGGAACATCTCTCACTTCTCATGTTTCAGGTTGTGGTATCCCTCCCATCCCAACTTGTGTCTTCCAGGATTTCCTTAAACTTTCTGATGCCCTCCCTGATCCCTCTCTTTCTTATATGCTATCACTGTTATGATTTTATTTTTTAAATAATATCATTGTAGTTATTTCCCTGGGAGCTAGAAGTTTTCTCTTTTCTTTCTATCTATCTTTCTTTTTTAAATCCTCACCTAAGGATGCATTTTTTTGTTGCTCTGAGAGAGGGGGAGAGAGAGAGGTGTGAGAAAGAAACATCAATGGGATGTCTCTTTCTGACCAGGGATCCAAGTTGCAACCTAGAAGGTACCCTGACAGGGAATCAACTGAGCCACTTGGCCAGGGCTGGAAGTTTTCTTTTAAAAGTATTTATATTAATAGTAAAATTATAATGGGGCATGTGCTAATTGCTGCCCCTCACTTGACTGCACCGATAGAAAACAGAGCTCCTCTACCTTCTAAGCTTTTAGAAAGGCAGCATCTGGGGACATATTTGAATTGTGGTCAAGTCCTTATGAAGAATTGGGAGGCTTAATTGTTAGTAGCCCTGCAAACCTGAACATCTATAAAGGGATAGCAGACATCACTGCCAAACCCTGCACTGACAACTTCCTCACGGACAGTTGCAGCTCGGGGAGTGTTAGGAGACCACGTGGGCTACAGACCTTCATGCCTTAAGGTGGGAATGATTCTAAACCTGATGAGAAATCCTTCTTTATCAGGCCTTTAGGAAGTGTCCTCCTTCTTCATGACTTAGAGTGACATACATCTCTCTCTGCCTAAAGTATACAGCTAGCGAGAGATGGGGACCAGGGATAGTCTTAAGAGTCAGGGAAATTTCAACACAGCAAACACTATTTTCAGTCTTTCTGAGAACCTTTTGATTATCAACTTGTGCTTGGAGCCATCTCTAAAAAAAATCCAATTCAGTATATTTTATGGATTTTATTATAGTGCTATTTATTCTCTATCCCAGATAGCTAATGCCAATGTTAAATAGTGCAGGCTTTGTAGCTCAGAAGCTCAAGTACAGGCTCTGTCTGTGTGCTTCGATTTCAGCTTTCAGAGAATCAAAGGGTGGGGGAGGAGCAGGCAGCTGTAGGAGCCAACTCACAGCCCTTTATTGCTGCAGAGAGCTTGGCCCACTTGGACGCCAGTTAAAGCTGGCCTGGAAGTCCGGACACCTGGGCCTTCTGACTCAACTCTGAGACTGTGATACACTGTGTCCCTGTGCAAGTTGCTGAACCCCTCGGAACCTCAGTTTTCTTCTTCATAAAGTGTTTAGTTTACTACTATCTCCTCAGGCAACTTTATGCCGGATGATCTCTAAGGTTTATTTTGCGTATTCTGAGTCTCTTCTAATAAGATTACCTTTGACAATACAACAGGCATCTCTGTAAGCAAAAGGAATGAGGAGAAACAGAATGCAGCCCTAGTGTACTTAAGAGACAGTACTCCCATGTCACAGGTTCTTTCAGCCTCAGAAGGAAGGAGATGTCTATCAATGGTCAATGATTTAAATGCGGTGTTGCCATTATAACTAAAGACTGTATTGATGGATAACTATTGTGGGAATCTAGGAGCATATACCCCCTAAAATACAGTGTGGGGCAAAAGTAGGTTTACAGTTGTGAGTACACAAAAGTTTATTCTTGTATTATTATTTATTAATTGTTGTGTTATTTAACACATGAACAACTATAAACCTGCTTTTGCTCCTCCCTGTATATCTCCAGTATCCTGTGTGTTTATAATAGGTGAGATCAGTTTGGGGTGACTTGGTTTAAAGGGTACATGGAGAAAGGGGATTATATGTAAAAAGTAGGAGTACATGGATATCAGGAAGATTTGGGGGTGCGGAAGAGGTAGGGAGGGGTGTGGAGAAACTTTGGCATTAGAGAAAAAAACCAAAAGGTGCCCATAGCAACACACATAGCTCTTAAAAGCCTCATGTTTGTTGAGAAAATAAAGAACAGAATGAGATATTACACAATTCCATTCACATGAACTAAAAATACATATTATGTAAGGCCATATACAAAGATAATTATAAGGGAAATTAATACATAGAAAAATTTACAGGACAAAGGATTAAAGGCTGAAGAAGAAAAGGTTGAAAGGGACGTGGAATATTTTTGTAGGTATTAAAGACCCTCCTGTGGAAGAGAGATTGGTTCTGCGTAGCCCTTGAGGGCAGTTACGGGACCATTTGTTCTGGGATTTGGGAGTAGGTTTTGGTTCAATACCGAGAACCTTTTGTGTGCCAGTGAAACCTTACAAAACAGGCCAGTTGGGTCCATTTAGGGTAGGTAAGGGGAACTAATCTTGGGTTATGTGGAAATGACCCTTTTATTGGGCATTTTTGATTATATAATATCTAAGGCCCTTTTTGTGCTAATTATCCACATACTAGGACATGTGTAGAACAATCTCCAAGTCATTCTAGAGTAAATAAGAAAGATAGTGGTGTGAAGGTATGCGTTGTTCAAGGTAGGAAATGCAGCTACTTGGCCACCAAAACATTCCCACGGAGGCAATAGCTTGGTGGATTTGCTACTAACACGGGGAGAAAACTATCTGATGGAACTGTCAGTAAGTGGAACCTAGTCAACAAAACAAACAAGCAAGCAAAATATAACCAGGGACATTGAAATTAAGAACAAACTGACAGTAACCAGAGAGGAGGTGGGAGGGGATAATGGGGGGAGGGGGGAAAGGGATTTCAGGAACA
Source organism: Anoura caudifer (assembly GCA_004027475.1). NCBI lineage: Eukaryota > Metazoa > Chordata > Mammalia > Chiroptera > Phyllostomidae > Anoura > Anoura caudifer. The sequence goes on from PVKU01007318.1 coordinate 37,148, forward strand.
TC